>JASJFT010000309.1:0-41378 GCA_030770425.1 Darksidea phi | reverse complement strand
ACGGAACTTCTTCTTTCTTTACGAGGATCCTAAGGTACCTCTAGACGATTAAACCTTAATCCGAAGAGATTTCCTAGCGCGCTCCACCCGCAGGCGCTTCCCTACCTTAGATTACTTCTTAAATTTTATTTTATTTATCTATTACTTCTATAGTAACTATATAGATTTATTAAATCTATTTATTTTCTTCTAATTTAAGTATTATTTCTTATATTCCTACTAGCTTAGGATAGTTATAAGTAATCGTTCCGTCTAGCTATAATTTAAGAATTACTATACTAGACTTTTCTATTCTTTAGTAATTAGATCTTTTACTAAGTATATCTACTTATTTATTTTCTAATCCCTTAGTATATATAATTCTAATATCGTAAATTATAAGTATTTACGCCTATTATATCTATCTTCTAATTAAAGGTTTATTTATTAAGAATTCTATTAGATTCTTATAATTTATATAAATTATAATAAGGTATTTAGATTTTTATAAATTAGATCTCTAATTCCTTTAATACTTTAATAATTACTAGTAATTCTTTATTATAGATATTATAGTTAAGTTTAGCTAGTAATATCTTTTATAAGAAGTAGTATACTAGTTTAAGATTATCTTTATTATCTTTCTATAGTAGTACTACTCCTATCGTATAGTCTAATATATCCGTCTTAATAATTAAAGCTTCTTTAGAATTATATATATTAATTATAGATTCCTTAATAAACTATTCTTTAATTTTTTTAAAAGCTTATTAGTATTCCTTCTTCTATTTAAAGGGTTAATCTTTCCTTATAAGTTATATAAGTAGTACTATTATTATACTCTATTATAGTATTAGTTTTTAGTAAAAGTTATAGAATCTTAGAAATAATTATAGCTTCTTAAGATTCTTAGGTATTAGCTATTCTTTAACCTTCTTAATTCGTTATAGATCTACTTTAATTTCTTCTAGTCTAATAATAAATCCTAAAAACTCTATTTCTTATATATAGAATTTATATTTTTATAGATAAAGGTATAGTTATACTTCTTTAAGTATTTATAAACCCTTTTTATATATTCTTTATATTCTTCTTCTATTTCGAAATAAATTAAAATATTATTAAGGTATATTATTACGAACTAATTAAGATAGTTTTATAAAATATTATTAATCTATTCCTAGAATATTATAGGGATATTAGTAAGTTTAAAAGATATTATTTAATACTTATATAGTCCTTTCTTTATTTTAAAAGCTATCTTCTATTCTTTACCTTTCTTAATTTAGATTTAGTAATATATATTTTAAATATCTAGTTATATAAATTATTTAGTCTTTTATAATTAATCTTATATTTTTAATATTAGAGATAAGAGATATTAGTTCTTAATTATAATATTATTAAGTATTTAGTAATTAATATATAATTATAGTTCTATAGTATCCTTCTTAGATATAAAGAGTACTAAATATCCTATAGATAAATTTAAATATTAAATATACCTTTTTATAAGGTTATCTTTAAGGTATTTTATTATAATCTTTTCTTCTTCCTTAGTTAACTTATAGATTAGTTCGAATTCTAGAGTTTTCCCTTTCTATAGTAGGATTATATAGTCCTAAGACTAGTACTAGGATAAGCTTTTCTTAAATTCTTAGAATAATTCTTCCTATTTCTTATATTATTCTAGGATATTATTACTTTCTTCTTAAGTTACGCCTAGATTCTATTATAGAAATAATATCTATTAGTTTATCTATTAAATCTAAGAATCGATCTCTTATAGCTATAGTATTTCTAAGATTATATTCTAGTCGTCTAATATCTTAATTATATTAAGTATTTTATTTTCTTTCTTCTATTCCTATAGACTAAGTTTATCTTTAGTTTTATATATCGTAGATTTATTAAAGAGTTCTCCTTTAATAGTATATATAATACTAGGGTATTATTTCTTCTATTAAGAGATTTTCTTCTATTAGATAAAGTCCTTACTAATAAAGTTTTAAGTAGCCCTACTATTAATTAAAGTAGTAATCCTCTTCTCTTAGTAGGTTCCTTAGAGGTAAATATAATTCTATCTTTTAGTCCCTTAGATTCTTATCTTCTTTAGCTAATATTTTATATTAATCTTAGTCTAGATATACTTTAGATATTTATTCTCTAAATATTTATATTATAGTCTTTCTAGGATATAATTTAATAGTAGAAGTAATTCTAGTATAATTTATATATATTCTTTTCTTCGTTAGTTTTCGAATTATTATTATCTATAGATATTTCTTAGTATAACTATTTAGATAATCCTTTTATTATAGTCTATAGTTAGATAGTAGTTATTTTTTTACTTTATTCTCTTATAGAGTTTATATTCCTTTTATATATATAAGATTTATATAATTTTAAAATATACTAAGTATCTTATTTTATATTATAGGTCGTCCTCTAGATCGACCTTATATCTTTAATTATTATATTTTATAGAGATTATTTATACGGGAATCTATCTTTTAATTACTATATACTATAGTTATTCTTTATTAACTATTTTTATAATATACTATATTTTCTTCTAAGTTTCTTAATTAGGTATAAGTTCTATAACGATAAAATTCTATTTAACCTATTATTTAAAATCTTTAAATAGTTAGTATATTAGGTAAGATTTAGACTATTCCTTATAAATCTTTTATATTATTAGAAATATTATAGTTTTCTTTATAAACTATAAGGTTTAAGTATAAGTTATATTAAGTTCTAGTACTAGTCCTATTTCTTTCTTAGATAGTCGAATTATTTATAGATATCTAGTATTCTTATATATTATAACTAGATTTTCTTCTTCTAGTTCTAAGAATTTATTACTATTATTAATTATTTATAATAGTATATTTATAGTATTATTAAAGTCTTTCTACTTCGTAAATAAGCCTTTCTTAAATACTTCTTTTTATACTTCTAATAAGAATAAAACTCTTCTTTAAGACTCCTAAGTTATAGCTACCTATTATTTTTATAGCTAATAACTAGTATTTAACTTAGTTTTATAGTATATCTTATACTAGTTACGTATATAAGTTATCTAATATATAGTATTATATTCTTATATTATAGCTACTCTATCCCTTTTACCCTATTAGATATATTAGGATTTTTTCTTTTTTAGACTTAATTTATAGTCTCTTATTAGATATTCTTACTTTTTATACTTAAAGTATACTTACTTTTTATAAAGTTCTTATTTCTTAGAATTCTATTTTTCTTTCTTAGACTCTAGACTAGTCTCTAGGACTATTAGCTCTAGTCTATAGTATTTTTCTTCTTTCTTCTTTTTATAAAATCCGACTTTTTCTTTCTTTTTCTAATTCTAAAGATAGAGGTTATCGTCGATTCTAATAGTCTATTTAATTATCTCTTATATAGTCTATAGTCTATCTATTTAAATTATTTTATATTAAATATTATTCTTTAATTCTTTATAGTAGTATAATATAAGAGCTACTTTTCTTTATTAAATCTTAGTTATAAGTTATTTAAACTTAGATATATATATAATAATAGACTTAGTCTACTTAAGATATATAATCTTTTACTTTACTAGTCTCTCTAAGTTAATATCTCTAAATATAATATATAATTTATTTTTAAAGTATTTATAGCTTAAGAAAATAGCTCTAGTTTTATTACTTTAGTAGGTTTTATCGAGTTATAGTCTTTTATTTAAATAGATTTTAAACTAAATAATAGCTCTTCCTATAAACTATACTACTATAAATAATACTTTTAAGATTTTATTAGGTAGTTATACCTTATTAAGGTCGAGATAGATTATTATATTAACTAGGAATCTCTTAAGCTTAGATCGTATTCTATCGAACTTTTCTAATTCTTTTAACTTTAATAGCTTTCTTATATATCTCTTTAATTCTTCTATTAATATTATAATTTATACTTCTAGTATATCTTTTTATTTCTTAAATATATACTAGTTCTTAATAACTCTTTTAAAGTTTTCTATAATTATACTACCTTCTAGAGAACTAAATTCCCTATAACTTTCTACTTTTAAGGGTTCGTCTTAAGTTAGTAACTACGTCGCTCTACTTTATTAGGTTTCTTCTCCTACTATCGTAGTTAGCTATTCCTATCTATTAAATAGTTAAGGTATTAAATAGGGTCTAGACCTAATAGATTATTTAGCCTCGTTTAGGGTTTTATACTTAAGATAGGAAAGAAGAAAAGAAAATAAGTAGATAATAGTTTAATTATATTAATAAATAAGATTAATCTAGATTTAAATTAACTATAAGGAAGAAAAACTATTTAGAAGATTTATAGTTATTATATATTAATTTAGTTTTCTTAGATCTATAGCTCTATACCTATAGATCTACTAAGCTATAGCTCTATAGCTCTATTCTAATAGATCTACTAAGCTATTACGTAACCTTTAGATCTATTCTTATTAAGATATAAATCTATTATATAACTTTCTAGTATAGTTATTTATACTAATTATTATTTATACTATAGTTATAATCGTCGTATTTTATATTAGAGCTAGTAATAGGTTTAATCTTAGATAGCTCTTCTTACTACTATTCTATAGTATATATTTAATTCGTAATATATAGCTATAAATTCTAAAGAATACTAGTAGTAATATATATTATATATATACTAGTAGAGGTAATACTATTAGTATATTCTATAATACCGTTTCTTAAGATATTATATAGTAGAGAATACTTAAGTTTAGTACTCTTACTTTTAGTATATTATTTAAAGTAATTATTCGTAAATTTTCTAGTATTATCGAGGTAGATAGTACTAATATAGAGATCTATTTCTATCTCTCGAACGTCGTATTACTTAATTAATTCTTTAATAAGTAAGACTCTAGAATCTAAGTAAGATATTTAGTAATATTAGGAAAAACTATTAGTAATAAATATCTAGTAGTACTCTCTATTATATTCTTTAAGTATAATAGATTCTATAATATTAATATAGATCTTATCTAGGATATAAGAGAGACGTTCTTATAGTATATAAGAGAAAATTTATAATAATTTTACTATACTATAAAACTTATAGTTAAATAGCTTTATATTAGAAATCTTTATACTATTAACCTTTTTAGCTAAATATTTTAGTATTACTAGATCTAAATAATCTAGTATTATATACTACTTATATAGAAGACGTACTATATAAGAGATAATATAAGAGAAATAGTTACTATAGAGAATAATATATATAATAGTATATACGATCTTCTCTTTATTATAAATAACTAGAAAATTAGAAATTCTATCTATCTTAGGTAGATAAGTAAATTTAGAGCTATTAGACTTTATAAGTATATTAGTACTACTATTATAAAAGTAGTTCTTCTATTTAAAGAAAGCTTATAAGATAACGTTTATTATAAAGTCTTCTTCGAAGACTATATTATTTAAGACTATAGTCTAGACTATACTATTACTCTTAGTAATATTAAATTATATAGTATCTAGTTCTTAGACTTATAATATACTATTAATACCTTTAATTATAGATATAGGTTTATCTAACTAGATAATAAACTTAGATTTATTATTATAAACGCTCTAGTTAGTAGTAGTATTATAGTAATAATAGTATTTATAGGTTACGTTCCGAGCGATATACTAAAGTATTAATAGAAAAACGTTTATATAGAAGGAGGTAGTACTATATAAGATATCTAGTACCTTAGAAGAGGGTTACTATTATAGTAATAATAGACGACTAACTATTATATAGATATTCGTTATATCTATTATTATTTTTATAATATTAGCTTTTATCTTCTTAGTCTTCCTTCTCTTCTCTATTTCTACTTTCTTCTTAGAGTATAGCTTAAAATAATAGTTAGATTCTCTATAATAGGGCTTCTTATAGTAAAAGTATAGGTTATACTTCTAACTTTTCTATATACTAGTTAATTTAGTAGTATTTATTTTATTAGTTATATTTATACTATTAGCTATAGTATTAGTAGAAGTATACTTCGTATAACGTTTATTAACGTATTCCTCTTCTTCTTTCTTAGTCCTAATAGCGAAAGTCTTAATAGGGTCTATAGGCTATAATTTACTATACTCTATTAGAGCTTATTTAAGTCTATTAACTATCTATTTTCTACTATAGCGAAGATTATTATATCGATCCTCTATCTAAGCCGGTACTATATAATCTAGCTTAGTTAAGTATATAATATTAGAGAGAAGATTATCTAAATCTTCGTTATATATAAGAATACTATCGGGGTATAGAATATTATAGAGTATAATAGTAATATCTACTATACTAAGGTCTATAGCTATATTTCGAAAAGTACTAGTCTATTTATAGACTAATAAGTAGTAATTAGATAAAATTCTCTAGAGAATCTTAACGATCTTACGGATATTATCTAGACTTATACTTTTATTATTAGAGCTAAGTATACTATATATCTTATATATAGTACCTTTTATATATAAAGATATATAATAGTTAGTATATATATTCTTAAAAATAACGCTTTATAACTTAGTATCCTTTAAATTCTAGTTACGAACTACCTTCTCTAACTTAAATTATTATTTAGTAATTATTTTATTTTAGGGTCTAATATATTTATTATATTATTTAGTACTCTTATAGATCTATTATATCTATTCTTTATATTAAGTCTTTAATATATTAAAGTAAGCTATAATTTACTTATATATAGGAGTTAAAAAGCTAAAAACTATAGTTAGTATAGTAGATAGTATAGGGATAATAGGGTTATTAAGTTTAGTCTTAATAAAGTTATCTAGATTATAAGTAGGCCAGGTAAGTGAGCTATTAAGAATATTCTTTATCTAATATTCTATAGTATAGTTATTAAGTTATTTATTCTAGTCCTTCTAGTTCTTACTATATACGTAGAGGGTAATATCTAAAGTATATATAGTCTAGTTAACTAAGATAGCTTAACTAGAGTTTATTATAAATATACTATACTCTATAGTATAAAATTATAGTAAATTAGTATAGATAGTAAAGGTACTATACTTAAGAGTATAGAATCTTAAGTAATAATAGTACTAAAAGCGACTAAGTACGACTTAATAAATAGTACTAAAAGCTAATCTATCTTCTTATAAAAGACTTAATAGTTTTAGTATAAAGCTTAATAGTATATAGATTTATAAAAAGGCTTATAATCTATAGATTAGTAAGAATAAAAGTTATATAGTTACGAGATTAGTATATTATAGAATCTATATTAGAAGTAGACTATATAATAAATACGAGGTACTAGTCGTCTTAATATATAATATCTTATTATAAAATATAGTAAATAGATAATACTAAGAGATTAGATAATATTTAGTAGTACGTAATACCTTATAGTAAATCGTAGTAAAATAAAACTTAAACTAGATTAGACGGGAATCCTAAAGAGGACTACTAATAAGTAATAGTATAGATAACTAGCTAGTAGATTAAATAGTATAGGGTTAATTAAACTATTTAAGCTAGCTTCTATATTAAATACTATAATAGCTATAATAGCTACGTAGCCTAAATTAATCTATTTAATAGCTTATATTAGATTCTTATATAGCTAATAACTTAATATCTCTAATAGATTAAGCTACGTAGCTTAATTATAGACTATTAGAAAGGTTATACTCTATTCTTCGAGATTCTCTCTATATATATATAGTACTTTAGTTAAGTTATATATCTTCTAAACCTTATATTCTTAATTAATTAATAATAGAGTAAATAGCTATTTTAGAGCCTTAAGCTAATTATATAGTAATTTCTAATTCTTAATCTAGAAGATAAGATCTTTAGCTAGTATATTAACTATATAGGCTTCGATTTAGCCGAGCTTATCCTTAGTTCTACGATATTCTTTTAGTTCTATATAGTAGATACTTAGATCCTTATTATACTAAGTAAAAGCTATTAAGCTAGGTTTAGTTACTAGTAACCTATCCTTATTAATAGGTAGTATAGGATCGATAGGGTATTCGGGCTTATTTAGCTCTATAAAAGCTTTAGCTTTAGGATTAATATAGTCCTATATATTAGCTACCTTAGCTAGCCTTTATATAGTATAGATTTATAGGTCCTAATTATATAGATCTTAAAGAATAGTAGCTAAACTAGCTTTAGATATAGTAGATAACGAGGTTATTATTTCATTATATAGAAAAGATTAAAATAGATTATATAATATAGATAGATTAGACTAAGCTTATAACTATAAGTAGATAGAGGTATAGAATAAATATATTAAGTAGTCTAACTATCTAGCTAGAGTATAAGTAGAGGGCCTTATATATAAGTTATACTAGATTAAATAACTAAAATAATTACTATAAGTTACTATATAGTTACTATAAACTAGGGTATAGTTATAGCTAATATATAATTATAGTAAATTAGTATAAATTATTATATAAATAGAATAATTATATAATATATAGCGCTCGGCCGCTTATATATTCTATTTATACTAATATTCTAATATTTTATTTTATTACCCTATACTTATATACTTATAAATAGAATATACTTATTAATAGAATATATCTATTTTCTTACTCTATAAAACTTCTATCTAAAATATACTATATAGTACTATAGATAAGTACTATAGTAGATATATCTATAAATACTCTAGTCTAAGACTTATTATTAAAAACTCTTAATAGTAGACTTATAGAGCCGCTAAAACGATCTAGTTAATATAATAATAGTATAGTACTAGGCTAAAAAATAAACCTAAGTTAATAAATATCTTTTTTTTTACTTATAGAATTAATTCTCTTTTAAAGTATCTCTACTTTCTTCTTTTTATACTCTTATATACTCCTTTTTAATCTAATTACTCCTAATTTATTATTACTAGAGGGTAGTAGGGACGTTAAATAGCCCTAATTAATCTCTAAGAGTAATAACTAGATTATAGAAGTATTAATAATAGATTAATATATTATTATCTATAATATACTATTAGCTAGTATAAGTAGCTAAGCGTTATATATTATATAATTATTTTATTTATATAATAATTTATACTAATTTACTATAACTATATACTAGCTATAACTATATTCTAGCTTATAATAACTATATAGTAACTTATAGTAATTTCTCTAGTTATTTAATCTAGTATAACTCGTATATAAGGCCCTCTACTTATACCCTAACTAGATAGTTAGACTACTTAATATATTTATTCTATACCCCTATCTACTTATAGTTATAAGTCTAGTTTAATCTACCTATATTATACGACCTATTTTATTCTTTTTTATATAATAAAATAATAACCTCGTCGCCTACTATATCTAAAGCTAGTTTAGCTACTATTCTCTAAGACCTATATAATTAAGACCTATAGATCTATACTATATAAAGGCTAGTTAAGGTAGCTAATATATAGGAGTATATTAATCCTAAATTTAAAGCTTCTATATAGCTAAATAAGCCCGAATACTCTATTAATTCTATACTATCTATCGGTAAGGATAGGTTACTAGTAACTAAATCTAGCTTAATAGTAACCTCTTAATATACTAAGGACCTAAGTCTCTACTATATAGAGTTTAAAGAATACCGTAGAATTAAAGATAAGCTTAGTTAAATCGAGGCTTATATAGCTAATACGCTAGCTAAAGATCTTATCTATTAAATTAAGAATTAGAAATTATTATATAATTAGCTTAAGACTCTAAAATAGCTATTCGCCTTATTATTAGTCGATTAAGAATATAAGGTTTAGAAGGTATATAACTTAGCCAAAATACTATATACGTATAGAGAGAATCTTAAAGAATAAAGTATAATCTTTCTAATAGTCTATAATCGAGCTACGTAGCTTAATTTACTAGAAGTATTAGAATATTAGCTATATAAGGATCTAATATAAGCTATTAAATAGATTAATTTAGACTATATAGCTATTATATCTATTATAGTATTTAATATAAAAGCTAGCTCGAATAGTTTAATTAACCCTATACTATCTAATCTACTAGCTAGCTATCTACGCTATTACCGAATAACGTAGATAATAAAGCTAAATATTAGTAATAATACGTTTATAACTATACTTAATTAAGAATAGTCTCTATATAATAAGAAGAGATTACGAAATAATAAGCTATTAAAGCTACTAAAACTATACTTATATAGAGATTTATACTACTAGAAATAGTACTAATATATTAATATCTTACTATATAAGAGAGGATTTATAGAGGACCCTAAAAAGGCTAAGAAAATAGTTAATTTTAAAGCTAAGGATAAGAAGGGTATTCTAACTAAAATATATAAGAGAAATAAATACTATAAATAGTAAAAGTAGACTAGCTAGGATAATAATATAGCTAATATAATAGAAATCGATATTAATAATAATCTACTATAGTATAAATACGAAGTTTATACTATATTTTTAGTAGTATATAATATCTTAATAGTTAATAATATCTACCTACTTCTCTATTCCTAGATATTAGATCTAGGTATAGATATTTATATCTATAATAATCTTATTAAATTCTAATAGAAAGCTCCGGCTTCGCCTAACGATATCGTTCTAGCTAAAGGCTTAGAGATAGCTATTTAGGTCTAGAGAAATATATAAATATCCCTATTAATATCTTAAAGTCTAAAAAAGATAACGCTTAAATAAGTAGCTCTAATTCCTAGCTTCTTTACTAGCCTAGTATTACTATTATAGCTATTCTTATTAAACGTCTATTTCGACTTAGGAAGAAATATTTTATATTAATTAAAAACTTAATCTTAGAATATCGCGAAGCTTACTAGGGTCGATAGATACTAGCTTATAGTCTATTATACTAAGCTACTATAACCTACTTAGTACGTAGTATTTATTACTAATTAGTACCGACTATAGATCTTAGCTCTACTACTTTAATCTAGATTACTAAGTAAGCTATAACTCTATCTACTTATAGGTTATTTAAATAGTAACGCGATTAATTAGTTAGCTAGTAATATTTTAGACCTCTATATAGATAATAGTATAATAGCTTCTAAAATAATTTACTATAAAGAGTACCTATAGAATAAAGTCTATTAGATTATCTCGCGTTAATTTAGTTATAAATTAGATACTAGCCGACTATTTAAAACTATAGCTATTAATCTAATTAAGCTTAATATACTAGTCTATAATAGTTATTAATATATATTCTATATATTCGATCTATTCTTAAAACTATATACGATCTATATAATAGTTAAGCGTAATAAATCTACTCTTTAGATAATACTTAGATAGCTAGATAGAGTAATTAAATAAGAATTTAATATAACTATTACCTTTCTAATAGCTAATAACGAGCGAGGTTATAGCCTATTAGACGATTTAGTATAAGTCTACTATCTATAGAAAGGAATTAAACTATAGATATAAATACTATATACTATTAAATAAAACGATTTAGTTAAATACTTAGATAGAAGTCTAATCGAGAGAAGTTACTTAATAAGAATTATAGTAAATCTTCTACTAGCTCTTAGTCCTAAGATTTATAGAATGATAGTCTATCTACTTAACTAAATATCTATACGAGTACTAAACTAGAAAATACTATTTAAAATTATATATTAGAAAAAGCTATTACTAGCTTATCTATATATTTATAGTTATAGAACCTATATACTATATAAATAGATATCTAGAGGTAATAAGCTTAGTCTATAAGTATTAGTAGGATATCTAGTTAACTATAATTTATCGAATATCTATAGAATCTAGATACTAAAGGTAAGAAGTAAAGCTTATAGTAGTAAGATAATTCGTATAAGGGATATTATATTTTAAGAGAATTTATTCTATTAGCTATAAGATAATCTAGATCTTCTTCTTTAAGACTCTAAACTAGAGTAATTCGCTTATAAATATTACTTATCTATATTAAATAGTAAAGATACTTTCTTAAGAGTCTTATTAGAAGACGAATATATATCTTCTATAGAAGCTATAGAATCTACTACCTAAGCTTCTACTTAGACTACTATTTACGCTATTACTTAAGCTACTACTTAGAAACCTATATTAAATTAACTCCTAATACCGAATCTATTAGTTTTAGAAATAGCTTTATCTAAGCTACTATAGCTATTAAATCGACCCTTAAAGTATAAGTATAGAACTAAGCCCGATTCGAATTATACGAAGTATCGAGAACTAATAAATATTAACCTTTATTAATATTATATTCTATCTAAAGGATTAACTAGAGTAGTAAAGAAGAAGCCTATATAGAAGAACTCTAGCTTCTTCGTTAACGTCTACTAGTTAGCCTATATAGCTATCTTAGTAATAGTACTAAAAATACGATTTAAATATACGGAGCTACTAGTAAAACTAAAATACTATAAGAATATAATAAAGTTATTATCTTTCTATAAGGAAGACTTCCTATAAGCTATATAATAAGAACTAGTAATAATTAAATATAAAGAAATCTATAAGTAGATAATCTAAGACGAATATAATACTTAGTATACTTAAGATAACGAGATTCTTCTACTAATATAGGTATATAAATATAAACTTAATAATTAAGACTATCTATTAAAATATAAGGCTCGGATTTATATATATAGTAATTTATAAATAATAGTAGAAGATACCTATACTATTATACTAACTATTCGAATATTTTAAGCTCTAGTAGCTATTACTATCTACTTTAATATAAAAATTCGTTAATATAATACTATTAATACGTTTACTAATACTAAGCTATTAATACTAGTCTACTATTATTAGCTAGAAGGATTCTCTAATTCTAATTACCTATAGAAACTATACCGAGTACTCTACGGCCTAAAGATATTTCTATTACTTTAGTATAAAGAGCTTACTAAAACGCTTATAGAGCTAGATCTTATATCTATTAAAGACGCTCCCTACCTATAGAAAAATAAAAAGCTATTAATCTTCTTCTTTATTAATAATATTATTATTCTTAGTATACTAGTATATATAGCTACCCTATATAAATTTAAGTATAAGCTATTATAATAATATAAGATTAGATTTCTAGAAGAACTATAGACGTTCTATAGTATTTAAACTATTAGAAATCGTAATAGTAACTTAATCTAGCTATTATAAAGCTTATATATCGAGAAGTTCGTTTAAAAGTATTCTTTACTAAAGCTCTACTTAAAGCTACCTACTATACTACTACTACTCGAGAAACTAATACCCTTAAAGAATAAAATAATAGATTTAGTTAAGTAAAGATATATATAGCTAGTCGAATCTATTAGTTATATAATAGAAGCTACTTATTTAAATATCTTAAAAGCTTACTTAAAGCTAGTTAAGTTTCTTACGAATCCTTCGTAACGGTACCTAGACGCTATCTATTAAACGATTATCTATTTACTAGATATAAAGAATTAAGTAATATATTATAATATATTAATATCTATTAAATTAGTATATATTACTAATAAACTTATATCTAAATAAATACCCGACTTTTATAGAGTATTAGACGCCTCCTTTATTAATTATAAGACTATCTGGAAGAGCTTATAAGAATATATATTCTTTCTATTTAATAGACCTATTAATTAGAAGGCTATACTATAATAATATATTATAAAATTAACGACTAAGATAGAACTAATAGCCGTCTTATTAGCTAGTACTAAGCTAATATAGTAGTAGAGAGTATTCGAACGTATTAGATTTAATCTAGATTACGAATAATTATTATACTATAATAACTAGTAAATAATTTAGCTACTTATCTTATTTACTCTATAACTTAAAACTATAGTATAGTACGTCGATATCTATTACTACTAGCTTTATTAGGAGGTATTATTAGGTAATATTAATATCTTATATATCTTATTAAATAGTTAGCTAGCTAATAGTCTTACTAAATTACTACCTAGGTAAAAATATAAGAATTAGATATTACTCCTAAACTTTAAAGATTTTTCTACTATATAGACTTCTTAACTAACTATATAGACTTCTTAGCCAACTATATAGGCTTTTTAGCCAACTATATAGACTTCTTAGCTAACTATATAGGCTTCTTAACCAACTATATAGGCTTCTTAGCTAACTATATAGGCTTCTTAGCTAACTATACAGGCCTTATAGCTAATTATATAGACTATTTAGCTAATAAACTAGTATATTAATTCTATTAATATACTATATAAAGTAAAATTAAGGGTCTTATACCTCTAGAGATATCTAATTATATAAGAAACCTATATATACTATAACGGCGACGGCTATCTATCTAATACTATACTAATATAAAGACTAGTTCTCGATCTATAATATAGTTCCTTACGTTTATAGAGAGAGAGAAATCTATTAGTTAATAATAAGCTTTAAAAATAAAACTTTAAAATTTATAAAATAAAATTTAGCTTTAAATCTACGTTCGAATCTAAGGGGGGTATATAAGTAGCCAAGTACTATATATTATATAATTATTCTATTTATATAATAATTTATACTAATTTACTATAATTATATACTAGCTATAACTATACCCTAGCTTATAGTAACTATATAGTAACTTATAGTATTTTCTCTAGTTACTTAACCTAGTAAAACTCGTATATAAGACCCTCTACTCGTACCCTAGCTAGATAGTTAGATTACTTAATATATTTATTCTATACTTCTATCTACTTATAGCTAGAGTATATATTATAGCTATTAGATATAACTTCTTTACTATAATTATAATCGTCTATAATTATTAGTAAAAGTATCTTATTTATAAGTATACTATTATCTCTATATTATATACTATTAGCTATAGTATAAAATAAAGTTTTTAAATAGAACTTCTTACTATAATTATTATTACTAGTAATAATCTACTAGAATATCTTTATAGAGAATATACTATTAGCTATAATATAAAATAAAGTTATTAGATAAAGCTTCTTACTATAATTATTATTACTAGTAGTAATCTACTAGAATACCTCTATAGAGAATATACTATTAGCTATAGTATAAAATAAAGTTATTAAATAGAACTTCTTATTATAATTATTATTACTAGTAATAATCTACTAGAATACCTTTATAGAGAATATACTATTAGTTATAGTATAGAATAAAGTTATTAGATATAACTTCTTATTATAATTATTTAGAATATAACTATACTTATATAGAATACTACTAGAATCTATAATACTATACTATTAGCTAAAGTATAGAATTCCGATAATATTTACTATATCTACGTCTCTATTCTAATAGATAAAGTAGAAGAGTATATTAAGAATATATTACTATTATCTATATATATATCTTAGTCTAGATATATAATAGATTTATTAAGAAGTCTATTATTAAATAGGGTCTAGGCCTAATAGGTTATTTAGTCTTATTTAGGATTTTATACTTAAGATAGAAAAGAAGAAAAGAAAATAAATAGATAATAGTTTAATTATATTAATAGATAAGATTAATCTAGATTTAAATTAACTATAAGAAAGAAAAACTATTTAGAAGATTTATAGTTATTATATATTAATTTAGTTTTCTTAGATCTATAGCTCTATACCTATAGATCTACTAAGCTATTACGTAACTCTTAGATCTATTCTTACTAAGATATAGATCTATTATATAACTTCCTAATATAGTTATCTATACTAATTATTATTTATATTATAGTTATAATCGTCGTATTCTATATTAGAGCTAGTAATAGGTTTAATCTTAGATAGTTCTTCTTACTATTATTCTATAATATATATTTAGTTTATAATACTATCTCTCCTCTCTAAACCTTTAGCTTAAAGATTATTCCGAATCTAGTATTTAACTATATTAGTATTAGGATTCTATCTTATAAAGTTATTATTATTCGTTATAATATTATATAAAACTCGAGAACGTATTATTCTTACTAATAAAATTCTTTATTATAATTCTAAAATATTTTTCTATAGTTATTATTTATAGTTAGGAATACTATATATTATCTTATTTAAAGATAATAAATATTATAAGATGTATATCTATACTAATATACGAGGTTCTTATTATATATCTAGTATCTTATTATTAAAAGGTTTATCTATATTAAATAGTAAAATTTATATATTAAAGCTTATTATTATTAGTAAGATCTATCGACTATATAAAAGAGAAACTTTAATAGTAACTAGAGGAGGCTTAAAAAGCTTAAAATAAGCTTCTTAATAAGCTAGTAGAGGTTCGGATACGAGTATATTATTTAGAGAAGTAAAGGATAGTCCTTTATAAGAAGTTAGTAGTATAATTCTAAATATTAAAAGCTAAGCTAGATAAAGAGAAGGTAGAGCTTTAGTAACTAGAATAGTAGAAGGATCTAGAGGTCTCTCTAACTACTCTAGACGTTACTTATAATATTATAGATAATATTACTTCTTTTAATTTATTAAATACTTCTTACTATATTATAGATAATACTAATCTTCTTAACTTACTATAAGACGAATTTATTTTATCTCTAGGTTTCCTTTAGAGTTATAATTTTAGTACTCTATAAGCTTTTTAGGATAATTAAGGTTATTTTTAGATTTCTAGATTTATTTCTATAGTTTTCTATTTTTATTTATTCCCTATTATTAGATTAGATAGTAGTTTTTTCTATTCCTAACGTCGTTATCTAGGATTTCTTCTACTTTCTATTCTTTATTATCTTTATTATATATATCTACTTTATATACTACTAGTCTAGTATTCTATAATACTTTTTCTAGTAAACTAATATAGAATATAGAATAGATTTTTATTTATAAAGATAGTCTTAGTTAGTAGTTTATAAATAAGACTTATTTTTTAATTTTATAGAGTCTAATCTTAGTATAGTCTAGTTTACTATTAGGTTACTTACTTTTAATATTTTTTTATAGTAACTATACCTTTTCTCCCTCTTTAAAAATAGGTATTTTTTTTTACTTCTTATTATAGTACTTACTTATTCTATTTTAAAGGAATTCTACGTCTTTCTTAAGCTATTAGTATATTCGTAAAATAATTTTTATTATTTCTTCTTTATTTTAGTTATAAGACTAAAGTTATCTAGATTCTTTATATATTCTTAATTTAATTCTATAGTTTATAAAGAAAGGTATTATTTTTATTATACTATATTACAAACTATTATATATAAATTATACTATAAATAAAAGTATAATCTAATTATTCTAGTAGTAGTTTAGATAATATCTAAGATATTATTCTATTATTTAATTTATTTATTCTATTAGTCCGTCTATCTATAGGTAATAGACGGTTAATATATTATATTTTATTTCTAATTTAACTATAAGAGTTTACTAAAACTTTATTATAAACTTAATATCTCTATTTAAGATTATTTTATCTAGTATTCTATATTTACTAAATACGTATCTTAGTAAGATATAAATAAGTTATTTTACTATATTTCCTTTATCTATATATAGAATAAAGTAAGTATACTTTATAAACTTATCTACTACTACTAGTATAGTATTATAGAATACTTCTATTATTAGTTTCTTAGAATATAATAACTACGTAATAAAGTCTATAGTAATAATCTTCTATAATTCTTCTATATTTTCTATTAGTTATAGTATTCTATAGGGTATATATCTAGTATACTTATTATAATAATAATTTATATATTCTAAAAGTATCTAGATAACTAGTTATCTTATATATAAAAAATAATATATTCTTATTAATTATTTAAGAGTTTTTTCTACTCCTTAGTATTTATATACTAGTACTTCGTAATATTATCTAATAAATTCTTTTTAAATTATCTTAGATATATAAACCTTTTAGAATATATAAATAATTCTATCTTTTTCTTAAATTACTTCTTAAATTTTATTTTATTTATTTATTACTTCTATAGTAGCTATATAGATCTATTAGATCTATTTATTTCTTTTAGTTTAAGTATTATCTCTTATATTTCTACTAACTTAGAGTAGTTATAAGTAATTATTCCGTCTAGCTATAGCTTAAGGATTACTACGCTAGACTTTTTTATTTCTTAGTAATTAGGTCTCCTACTAAGCGTATCTATTTATTTATTTTCTAATTCTTTAGTATATATAATTTTAATATCGTACGTTATAAGGATTTATATCTATTATATTTATTTTCTAATTAAAAGTTTATTTATTAAGAATTCTATTAGATTCTTATAGTCTATATAGATTATAATAGAATATTTAGATTCCTATAAGTTAGATCTTTATTCTTTTAAAACTTCGACGATTATTAATAACTTCTTATTATAAATATTATAGTTAAGTTTAACTAGTAATATCTTTTATAAGAAGTAGTATACTAGTCTTAGATTATCTTAGTCGTCTTTCTATAGTAGTACTACTCCTATTATATAATCTAATATATCTATCTTAATAATTAATAGTTTTTTAGAGTTATATATCTTAATTATAGATTTCTTAGTAAACTATTCTTTAATTTTCTTAAAGACTTATTAGTATTCTTTCTTTTATTTAAAAGATTAGTCTTTTCTAGTAAGCTATATAAGGGGTATCGTTATTATACTCTATTATAGTATTAGTTTTTAATAGAAGTTATAGAATTCTAGAAATAATTATAGCTCTTTAAGATTCTTAGATATCGACTATTCTTTAATCTTTTTAATCTATTATAGGTCTACTTTAATTTTTTCTAGTCTAATAATAAATTCTAGAAACTCTATTTCTTATATATAGAATTTATATTTTCGTAGATAAAGATATAGTTATACTTCTTTAAACTCTTATAAAATCTTCTTTATATATTCTTTATACTCTTTTTCTATTTTAGAATAAATTAGAATATTATTAAGGTATACTATTACGAACTAGTTAAGATAGTTTTATAGAATATTATTAATTTATTTCTAGAATATTATAGATATATTAGTAAGTTTAAAAGATATTACTTAGTACTTATATAGTCCTTTCTTTATTTTAAAAGTTATCTTCTATTCTTTATCTTTTTTAATTTAGATTTAGTAATATACGTTTTAAATATCTAGTTATATAAACTATTTAGTCTTTTATAATTAATCTTATATTTTTAATATTAGAGATAAGAAATATTAGTTCTTAATTATAATATTATTAAGTATTTAGTAATTAATATATAATTATAGTTCTATAGTACCCTTCTTAGATATAAAGAGTACTAGGTATTTTATAAATAAATTTAAATATTAAATATACCTTTTTATAAGATTATCTTTAAGATATTTTATTATAATTTTTTCTTTTTTTTTAGTTAACTTATAGATTAGTCTAAATCCTAAAGTTTTTCCTTTTTATAGTAGGATTATATAGTCCTAGGACTAGTACTAAGGTAAGCTTTTCTTAGGTTCTTAGAATAATTCTTTCTATTTTCTATATTATTCTAGAATATTATTACTTTCTTCTTAAGTTACGTCTAGATTCTATTATAGAAATAATATCTATTAGTTTATCTATTAAATCTAAGAATTAGTCTCTTATAGCTATAGTATTTCTAAGATTATATTCTAGTTATCTAATATCTTAATTATATTAAGTATTTTATTTTCTTTCTCCTATTTCTATAGACTAAGTTTATCTTTAATTTTATATATTATAGATTTATTAAAGGGTTCTCCTTTAATAGTATATATAATACTAAAGTATTATTTCTTCTATTAAGGGATCTTCTTTTATTAGATAAAATCCTTACTAATAAAGTTTTAAGTAGCCCTATTATTAATTAAAGTAGTAATCCTCTTCTCTTAGTAGGTTCCTTAAAGGTAAATATAGTTCTATCCTTTAGTCCCTTAGATTCTTATCTTCTTTAGCTAATATTTTATATTAATTTTAGTCTAGATATACTTTAGATATTTATTCTCTAGATATTTATATTATAGTCTTTCTAGAATATAATTTAATAGTAGAAGTAGTCCTAGTATAATTCGTATATATTCTTTTCTTTATTAGTTTTTAGATTATTACTATTTATAGATATTTTCTAGTAATATATTTTATAAGCGAATAGCTAATATAAGCGAGTAGTTAATCTTATTAACTTTTCGCGTATAAAAAGCTATATAGTTTAATAATATACTAGAAATCTATTAATATAATAGCTATTCTAAATTAAGTAATATCTATAGTAGCCTTCTTATACGTTTATAAATTATATCTAGATTCTCTATAGTATATATAGTACGCTAAAGCCTATCGGCTTATACTTAATTATATAATAACTTAATATCTTTTATTCTTCTACTACTACTTAGTAGTCTTTTAAATAATAATAGCCTCTCCCTCTACTTTAGTTAGAATACTCTACTTTTAGATTCTCTTCTTTTTACGCGCTCTACGTATTATAATAGCCTCGTTTATCTTCTCTAGACTTATAATTTATTCGTGTATAAGTATAACTTTATAAGCTATTACTTTAGTACCTTTTCTTAGCTAATAGAGAGCTATAATAATAGAAGTAGGTAATAAACTCTTATACCTACGTACGTACTTATAAATTAACGTTAATTAAGCCTATACTTCGTACGTATTACTTAGTATTCTAGTCTCCTATATAGTCTCTAGTAGGGCTACTAGTAACGATATTCTTAGCTTAATATTAAGCTTCGAGATTATTATCTCTAAATTATATAGAACTAGACTAGTACCTTAAAAGCTTATATATATATTCTTCTCTATAATAGTCTTATTATAGGCTACGTAGAAGATAGATAGAAATTTAAGCTTTATAATATAGTTAATATAATTATAAATTAGGTTATTAATCTAATCCCTATATATACGCTTTAACGACGAAAAATAGTCTATATTAAGTAGCTATAGGAGGTATAATAAATAAACTAGTATATAGAGAGTATAAATTTTATTCTCCTTATAAAGGTTCTAGAATTTCTTCGAGATATAACTACTATAACTATTAAGAATTAGTAACTAATATATATCTACTCTACGATCTATTATATATCTAATAAAGTACTTTAGCTAGATAACTTCTAGATTATTATTTATCTAGCTATTATTACTAATACTAATAGTCTAATCGTCTAGTATATCGTTACCCTCGTACTAGGTAGAGAGGTAGTACTAGCTAGCGAAGATAATAAAGGGTAGAATAGTCTACCTAGTAGTATTAATTCTCTATATTATAGTAATCTACTCGCGATTATCTAACTAGATAGCTTTAGCCTACTTACGTCTCTCTAAGCTAGTAATAACTAGTTATATTAATATCTTATTTATTATAAAGCTAGCTTCGTCGAAGTTATAGATATCCTTATTATAAATATCCTACTTAGCTCTAATACGTACTATATACTTAAACTAGATTCGAATAATATTAGAATTCTTATAGAGAGCTTACTATTAATTATAAGATCAATTAAATTATATTTTAAGATTATTAGTTCGATTAATAAAGTTTCTAGACTATAGCTTATCTATCTACTTAGCGCTGTATATAGTAAGTAGTCTATTTACTATATCTCGTATAGTCTCTAGTATAGGGGTATATTCTTATAAATCTAGGTCGAGTATATAGCTAATAACTATCTTCTCCTCTAGCTTAGAAAGTTTTCTTAATTTAGACTAGTAATCGCGTTATATAGTAATTCTAGTACGTTATTATCGTATTATCGTTCGGGGGATATTAAATATAGATATAGTAAGATTAACGCTCTAGATCTAATTCTAATTAATAGCTAAGATAGCTAGGGAGATATCTACTTTATTATAGGGTAATTAAATAGTAATTAGTTAAGCTATAAGAGTTAATAGGTAACGTATTACGAAAAGTTAATAAGATTAACTACTTACTTATATTAGCCGCTCGCTTATAAAATATATTATAACTATTTAGATAATCCTTTTATTATAGTCTTTAGCTAAATAGTAGTTATTTTTTTACTTTACTTTCTTATAGAGTTTATATTTCTTTTATATATACGAGATTTATATAATCTTAAAGTATACTAGATATTTTATTTTATATTATAGATTATTCTCTAGATTAATCTTATATCTCTAATTATTATATTTTATAGAGGTTATTCGTATAGAAATCTATCTTTTAATTATTATATACTATAGTTATTCTTTATTAACTATTTTTATAATATACTATATTTCCTTCTAAGTTTCTTAGTTAGGTATAAGATTTATAATAATAAAATTCTATTTAACCTATTATTTAAAATCTTTAAATAGTTAGTATATTAGATAAAATCTAGACTATTTCTTATAAATCTCTTATATTATTAAAGGTATTATAGTTTTCTTTATAAACTATAAGGTTTAAGTATAAGTTATATTAAGTTCTAGTATTAGTTCTATTTCTTTCTTAGATAGTTAAATTATTTATAGATATTTAGTATTTTTATATATTATAACTAGATTTTCTTCTTCTAGTTCTAAGAACTTATTACTATTATTAATTATTTATAATAGTATATTTATAGTATTATTAAAGTCTTTCTACTTTATAGATAAGCCTTTCTTAGATACTTCTTTTTATACTTCTAATAAGAATAAAACTCTCCTCTAAAACTTTTAAGTCGTAGCTACCTACTATTTCTATAACTAATAGCTAGTATTTAACTTAACTTTATAGTATATCTTATACTAGTTACGTATATAAGTTATCTAATATATAATATTATATTCTTATATTATAGCTACTCTATCCCTTTTACTCTATTAGGTATATTAGGATTTTTTCTTTCTTAAATTTAACTTATAGTCTTTTACTAGGTATTCTTACTTTTTATACTTAAAGTATACTTACTTCTTATAAAGTTCTTATTTCTTAAGATTCTATTTCCCTTTCTTAGACTCTAGACTAGTCTCTAGGACTATTAGCTCTAGTTTATAGTATTTTTCTTCTTTCTTCTTTTTATAGAATTTAATTTTTTCTTTCTTTTTCTAATTCTAAAGATAAAGATTATCGTCGATTCTAATAGTTTATTTAATTATCTCTTATATAGTCTATAGTCTATCTATTTAAATTATTTTATATTAAATATTATTTTTTAATTCTTTATAGTAGTATAATATAAGAGCTACTTCTCTTTACTAAATCTTAATTATAAGTTATTCGAACTTAGACGTATATATAATAGTAGACTTAGTCTACTTAAGATATATAATCTTTTACTCTACTAGTCTTTCTAAGTTAATATCTCTAAATATAATATATAATTTATTTTTAAAGTATTTATAACTTAAGAAAATAACTTTAGTTTTATTACTCTAGTAAGTTTTATTAAGTTATAGTCTTTTATTTAAATAGATTTTAAACTAGATAATAGCTCTTCTTATAAACTATACTACTATAAATAATACTTTTAAGATTTTATTAGGTAGTCGTATCTTATTAAGATTAAGATAGATTATTATATTAGTTAGAAATTCCTTAAGCTTAAATTATATTTTATTAAACTTCTCTAGTTTTTTTAACTTTAATAACTTTTTTACGTATCTCTTTAATTCTTTTATTAATATTATAATTTATACTTTTAATATATCTTCTTATTTCTTAAACGTATACTAGTTCTTAATAACTCTTTTAAAGTTTTCTATAGTTATACTACCTTCTAGAAAACTAAATTCCCTATAGCTTTCTACTTCTAAGGGTTTACTTTAAGTTAGTAGCTACGCTACTCTACTTTATTAGGTTCCTTCTCCTACTATTATAGTTAGCTATTTCTACCTACTAGATAGTTAAGGTATTAAATAGGATCCGGGCCTAATAGATTATTTAGTCTTATTTAGGGTTTTATACTTAAGATAAGAAAGAAGAAAAGAAAATAAGTAGATAATAGTTTAATTATATTAATAGATAAGATTAATCTAGATTCGAATTAACTATAAGGAAGGAAAACTATCTAGAAGATTTATAGTTATTATATATTAATTTAGTTTTCTTAAATCTATAGCTCTATACCTATAGATCTACTAAGCTATAGCTCTATAGCTCTATTTTAATAGATCTACTAAGTTATTACGTAACTCTTAAATCTATTCTTACTAAGGTATAGATCTATTATATAACTTCTTAGTATAGTTATCTATACTAATTATTATTTATACTATAGTTATAATCGTTATATTCCGTATTAGAGCTAGTAATAGGTTTAATCTTAGATAGCTCTTCTTACTACTATTCTATAGTATATATTTAGTTCGTAATACCTATAAATAGGTACTCTTAGTATAATATAGTTAATATACGAGTTAATTAGCTAAATATTAAAGAATATAAGAGATATAATCTATTAAGTAAATAGATAGTAATTACTATATAAAGCTAATATTTATAGAAATATATTATATTATTATAGATTCTTATCTAGTTATAACCTTTAATATATTAGTCCTAAGCTAAATAACTATAGCTTCTTCTATCTCTTTAGTCTTTTCTTTCTATATATTTTCCTTCTATATAGTCTTATTAACCCCTATACTCTATATAGGCCCTTATTTCTAGTTATTAATACTTTAAGCTTAATAAAGAATAACTATAGATATTAAAGTTATTACTAAAGATATTAATATAGTTAGAATAAGTATAAAGCTAGCTTTTAAGATTACTTTCTTTATTATAGTAAACGAATAGAGTAGATAGAAGGAAACTAAGTAATAAACGTAGTATAAATATAATAATAATAAGATAGATATAGAAATAGAGTATACGTAGCTATATAGTAAGAATTTTAAAGATATAAATATAATAGTAATTAGTAGAATTATATATTAAAAAGAGGTAATACTATTAATCTAAGTAGTAGTAGAGGGTAAATAATAGAGTAGGGTAGAAATATAACTAAAGTTCTTAATATACTATTTTAATACTCTTAGCCCTTATAAAATACTATCTAAATAGGGCTTTCTTATAATTTTAAGTTAAAATAATTAGATTAACTAATATATTTACGATTTACTATTATATATATTACTTACTATCTTACTACTTATTCTACCTACTTAGATCTTCTTTTTATCTATTACTTTATTAATAAGCTTTTTATTCTTCTTAATAAGCTTACTAATCTATATTATCTTTAACTATAAGATAAAGATATTCTTTATTTTATTCTTATATATAATTATCTTTTTTATAAAAGATAAGCTATATACTAGTAAATTTACTTTTACTATTAATACTTCTTATCTAATATAGTACTAATAGTATATACTCTATATAATCTTAATATTAATAGAATATAATTCTATTACCTCTAAGACGTACTCTCTAACTAAGTTAAGTAATTAGTAGATAATCTTTAAACTAGCTACTATAAGCTAATAGTAGTTAGTATATCTATTCTTCTTCTTATTCTATACTTAATCCTATTAAGTAATCTTAATATTATAGATTAATAAGTTAAATATAAAAGTAACTACTATAGATTTAAACTCCTTTATAAAAGTCTATATTCTTATTAATACTATAGATAATAGTATTAATCCTATATAGTATTTTTACTTATAATATATATAATAGTCTTAATTATATATAAGTTTAAGACTTAGATATACTTACTCGAATAGTAGAGCTATATACCTCTTATAGTTAGATACTTTATTATCGATTAAGTTATATATATAAACCTAGCTTTAATTATATAATAATATATCTTCTTAAACCCTATATAGATATTATTTATATACTACTAGATAAATAATTCTTAAATTAAAAGTAGATTACTAATAGTTTATTCTAGTATATTATTATCTATACTTAAGCTCTTATACTAGTCTAATATAGATTCTATAATTTCTAGTTTATTTAAATTCTTTTTCTACTAAGTATAAATAGTATTATAAATATTAAAAAAGGTTAATAGAAGTTTATATTATTAGTAATTTAGCCTATTAACTATTTTTATAGTTAGTATTTTAGACTTTAAGTCCTTCTAATTATTAACTTTCTATTTAAATATTTAAGCTTAGTAGGCTTATCTATAACTTATCTCTATAATCTATTTAATCTAATATAGACTAGATTTATATTTATTATAGTATTTAATAATAAGTAGTTTCTTCTTAAGCTTCTTATTTAAAAGGTTTAGAACTTTACCTTAATAATCTACTAATATATAGTCTCTTATAATAAAAAACTTTCTAAGAATAATAGTAAAGATATTAAATAGTTTCTTTATATTCTTATTATTTTTACGTAGCTATTTAATAGGTATATTCTAGTTTACCTCTTTTATATTAGTTTTAAACTTAGACTATTTTTTTTAGTAAAGCCCTTCTTATTAATATTACTAAGTTTCTTAATAATAGAATCCTAGATATAGATCTCTTTACGTTCTAGAATATATTTTATAGTAAAGATTATAATAATATTAATACTATTTAATAGTACTAAGCCTATAATTCCTATAAAGAAAGATATTAGACTTAGATTAGATTAGTACTTAAGTAAATCTATAATCTATATATATATAAGAGTTTTTTCTAATCTTTATAAGTATAGCTTATTAATTATAACCTAGCTTATATAGTATTAATTAATAATTATAAGTACTAAGTACTTTTTTTCTTTAATATTTATTTATTAGGCTATACGTATTATCTAGTTAGATTATTTACTATTTTACCCCTTTATTAATAGATATATTTTCTCTTTTTTCTTCGTTATTTTTTTTAAAGTATTATTTAACTTAAGCTTTAGTTTAGTAGTACTAATTAGTTAACTATTAAGATACTTCTAATAGTCTACTCTATACTAGATAATCTTTTTTATATTTTTAGAATAATCTCTTATAAATTTAGCGTAATAAGTCTAAAGCTTAGACTAAGAGAATATATTTTTTAAAATAACTTAATAGACTTATAAATACTAGAATATATTTATTATTATAATAATAAATCTTATACTTATTAGGCTTAGCTTTAAGATAGTTACGTCGTTATATACTATCTAGTTATTATTATTAATCTATTTAATATTCTTTAAGATAAGTTTATTAGAATAAGTATATACTAAATAAGTATTTCTATTTTAATTAGATATAGGAAGAATTTCTATCTAATCTTTCTTAGATAGAGAATAGTAGATTCTATTTATATACCTACTATAAGTATATATAATTTTTATTCCCTTTTACTTATAGAGTACGACGAGGTAGAGATATTATTAAATATTTATATTTTTAAGTAATAGACTATTCTATATTATCTTTTTTTAGTCTTACGTCTATATATAGAGACCTTATAGTAATACTAAAATAAATAATATTTTAATTTATAATAAATATTCCTTAAATATACCTAATAGATTAAGACTAGATTATTAGTTTAGCTAAGGTTTATACTCTACTAGTTTTATATATAATATAAAATTAATAGTATAAGTATCTAAGACTTATATTATCTTACTTAGATTTATTATATTAGCTTATATATTTACCCTTTTAGACCTAAATACTATTCTATATTAAATATTAATATTAATTATCTAATAAATTATTAATCTAAAGTTTAGATTCTACTCTAGCTTAGAAGATATCTTAATATAGTAATCTACTAACTTAGATTACTCTCTTAGTTACTCTAATAGAATATTAAATATATTTATAGCTAACTTCTACTTAAGATAATTAATATATATTATCTTAATATCTACTTCTAAATTATTAAGTTTAGCTAATATATTACTACTATTAGTTATTATTTAATTAATCTATACTATACTTAATAGTATTATTAACTTATAATTATAGTATTATTTTATTAATATTATTCTCTTTCTTTATAAATATATTCTTCTCTTCTTTAAGAGCTTCTACCTCTAGAGTATTATACTTAATTAAAATCTTCTCTTCTTTACTTAATAATTCTTCTAATAATAAGACTTTACTACTATACTAGTTATTATAGTTCTCTTTCTTATATTCTAAGCTCTATATAGTAAGTTAGTACGATAGTAAACTATTATTATCTTCTTAGATAAATAACTTTAAGCTATAGCTACTAATATTTAGTAAGATAATAATAACTAATATACTAGTATCTATATTTAGTTATCTAGTTATAAGCTTCTTTTATAGAACTTAAATAGATAGAGAATCTATACTCTTAATAACTTTTATTAATTTTAGAAAAGAGATTATACTAGTAGTATTTATAAATAGAGGTAAAGGTAAAATATCTATAAGATTAAGATTAGAATTATACTATATATAATAGTATACTTTAATATAATACTTACTAAGTAGTCTCTTATTATTAGCTTTCGTAGATAGATATAAATAAGAGTAGTTTATAAGAATAAGATTAAAATTATACTATATATAATAATATACTTTAATATAATACTTATTAAGTAGTCCTATATTACTAGCTTTTATAGGTAGATATAAATAAGAAAGGTCTATAAGAATAAGATTAGAATTATACTATATATAATAATATACTTTAATATAATACTTATTAAGTAGTCTTTTATTATTAACTTTTATAAATAGATATAGATAAAAGAAATCTATAAGATCTAAATTAGAATTATACTATATATAATAGTATACTTTAATATAATACTTACTAAGTAGTTTCTTATTATCGACTTTTATAGATAGGTATAGATAAAAGAGAACTATAAGATTTAGATTAAAATTATACTATATATAATAGTATAATTTAATATAATATATACTAAGTAATCGATTCTTACTTTTACTCTTACTTTTATTCTTTATCTATTTTCGACCTCTTATAGATTATTTTAGTTATTTTAGTACTAAACTTAGGAATTAAGACTCTATATAGTACTATTTATTTCTACTCTTAATATTTACTAGACGTCTTTTAAAATTAGGACCTCTTTTAATATCGTTTATAAAATTATTTAGTACTACTTTAAGCTTATATTAGTTTTATATATAATTATCTATAACTATTATAATTATATTTATAATCTTCCTTTTAGAATTCTTTATAATTCTAAATATTACTTTATTAAAGTAGTTAAAGTTAATATTACTAATAATAATAAGCTTAGTCCGATTAGTAGACTAGATCTTATTATTATAGACTAAATAAATAGAAAAGTAAAAGATATCTATAATATTACTAATTATAATATAAATATTAATAGTTCTAAGATTTATAATAGATAGGGGGTTATTTAAAAGAGTTATATATACTATTTTACTTATTACTATACTTACTACTAATTAAATTAGTAAAGTTATTAATAGATACTTAATAAAAGTTAAACTATTCTCTAGTTTAAGCTTTATAGAAGGGTTAATATTATATACTATATAGTTAAATATAAGTTTCTAATATACTAAGTTTATTATCTTAAGTATTACCTTATTAATATATAGAAAGGGTATAGTAGTATTACTAATTTTAAAGTAAGAGATAACTATCTATAAAAAGTCTATTTATAGCTAATATACTATATAAGTATATACTTTCTTCTATTAACTTAACTAATTATTTTCTTATATAGTACTTACTTTACTAGAGTTCTTTACTATCTTATAGACTATATCTAAGATAATAATATTAATTTCCTCTAGCTTAATCTAAAAGACTATATAAATATTCTTCTTATATATAGAATAGATTTCTACTACCTTATCTTTTCTTATATATAATATTAGATATTTATTATTACTACTAGGTCGTAAGCTATAGGTATATAGATTATATTATATATAACTAGAGAGTACTATTTTATAAACTATAAATAGGGATATAGTATAATTAGTATATAGTTAAGATAACTAAAGTACTAGATATAGGTATAAATAAATAGATAATCTAAAATAATTATATATACTATCATAGTACTTTAGATTAAAGAGAAGGAATATAAGAAGAGTTTAGATAAGAGTTTATATTTTAAGTAATCCTATTAAGTATAGATAGATTATAGGCTAGTATACTATTATATAACTAGATACTTACTTCTTCTTCTTTATTCTTCTCTTTTAGATTAGATACTTAATAAAAGAAATTAAACGACTTATATAAGCTAGCTAAATAAGATATTATATAATCTAATTAGCTAAAATTCTTTATAAACTATTTAATTAGTAAAATAACTTTACTTATCCTTATAGATAATTAAAAATATTATAGCTATCTATATAATAGAATACTTTAGAACTCTATTTAATAAGAAGATTTCTTAAAAACTATAGTTAACGCGGTAATACTAAGGAAATAAGAAAATATTTAATTAAGTCTAGTCTTTAAGTAGTTTATACTAGGGACTCTCTTTATATAATAGCTAGATACTTAGTATTAGACTAACTTATATACTAGATTAGCTTATATAACTACTTTTAATTACTATACTATATTTTATTCTATATAAGCTACTCTTATATAAAGCTATTATAATTAACTATAATTTTTACTTCTTTTTCTTATAGTAATTTATTCTAATTTTTTACTATAATATAAAACTATCTTATATTACTTTTATTACTAGTCCTAATCCTAATAAAGAATATACTTTATAGAATAGTATAAATTATAACAAGATTAGATATAATATATATTAGTTAGATTATTTATATAATATTATATATAACTTTACCCTATACTAAATTATAGTATAATACTTACTATTTATCTATTATATAAACTTAAAATAATATCTAAGTTATTATACCTTATTAAATTTCTTATATTATACGATATATATATACTATCTCTCTTTTCTAATCTAGTCTTTCTATTATTTATTCTATTCTTTACTTCCTAATATCTCTCTTTATAAATAAGTAATCCTATCTATAAAGACTATTATAAAAGAAGAAATTTAATTTCTTAAATTTATACTTATAATTTCTGCTATCTTTTATTAATATTATACTAATCTTTTTTTTTAAACTTATTAAGTATCTTAGCTACTATATAGGATTTCTATTTACTTTACTATACTACTATTTAGAAAGAATAAGAATTTTTAATCTTAAGTATCTATTATAGTCTTAGTTTCTTTATAGATATTATAGACGTCTCTATTATTAAACTATACTTTACTAATATTTAAGATAATAGTAACTTATTCTCTTCTTCTTTAATTAGGATATTTCTAAGAACTATATATAATATACTATTAACTAGAGTATAAAATAAACTTATTAAATATAACTTCTTACTATAATTAATAAATTTCTTTTTACTATTTTAAGTACTATTTATAATACTATACTATTAGCTAAAGTATAAAATATAGTTATTAGATAGAACTTCTTACTAGTATTAATATCTATTTTATTTTTATTATTTTAAGCGTTATCTATAATACTATACTATTAGCTAAAGTATAAAATAAAGTTATTAGATAAGACTTTTTATTATTATTAAGGTCTATTTTAAATCTACTATTCTAAGTACTACTAAAACTTATATATTATACTATTAGCTAAAGTATAGAATAGAGTTATTAGATAGAACTTTTTATTCTTTTTTATACTAGTAGCTTCGTCTAATAAGACTATAATATATAGATTATAATAGTTACGTAGTTTATTAATAAAGTTATTAATTTTAATTATAAAGATTATATTATCTTTAATTTTAATATTATTATAAGTAATAGTTAGAACTTTATAGTTCTAGATCTAAGTAAATTTATTATCTATCTCTAAGTATTCTAGAAGTATCTTAGTTAATATCTTAGTAGAGAAATTACTATCGTCTATATATATATCTAGACCTAGAGATATATTATTTAGATTAGAAAACTAGATAAAAGATATCCTTATAATAGTACTATTAGTATATAAGTTAATAAACTAGATATTAAAGATTATAAGGGACTTAATTAATTAAGTAAAAAGATAATAATTATTATATAAAACTAATTCTTACTTAACTATAGCTATTAACGAACTAGACTTAAACTAAATAATCTTTTTACTCTTTTTAATATCTTCTTTTTTTATTTTCTTTTAAACTTTTTCTTTAGCTATAAATATAATACTACGTACTATCTCTTACTTTAGAAGTTCTTTAGTATCTAGTATAGAGTAACCTCTAGTCTAGAAATTCTTACTAAAGATATTAATATAGTCGGGTTAGTTAATTAGCTAATTTTTCATTTTTTTTATTAGTTACTTAAGGTATTTATATATCTTATACTTCTTTACTAACTTACTATAATTCTTAGTAATAAGATATAGTATTTTAAGAGTTTTCTTAATCTTAACTATTATAAGATTAATTAATTCCTCTAAGTATTTCTTTATAATTTAAAATAGTATCTATATACTAAGTTTAATTATATAATTAAATTTAGTAAAATCTTTTAAAATCTTTCTTTATTCTTTAGATATTCGTAGGTATAGTAATATAATAACTTTTTTTACTATAGAAGATAGATAAGACGGATAGATAATAAAAAGGTAAGTAGTAAGATAGCTAAAGAAATTACGTAGTAGTTTAATAAGAGTACTTAAAAATATAATTATAATAGTAATTAGTAAGACTTTATATTAAAAAGAAGTAATATTATTAGTATAAATAGTTATAGAGATAGTATAAATAATAAAGGGTAAAGAGAAGAAGTATAAAGAATTTTTTATATTATTACTATAAGAATATAGTAAAGCGCTTATATAATATAGTAAATATAAGTTCTTATATTATACTTATAATAAAAGTCTAATAGTTATTAATATAATAATAAACTATTATAAATATAATTTTTAAAATATAAAAATTATATATATAAAATTATATTATTAAGTATAGTATTAAGTAAAGATAATTAAGATAGATATATATTAGTTAGAGTTATTATATATATAGTAATATAAATAACTTTATTAACTATAACTTAAGAATAATACTAGACTATAAGATATATATATTATATAAGAATTAATATTAAGAGTCTATAGTTTATAATAGTAGACTATAGGAATTTAACTAAGTAAATAGCTAGAGTATATATATATACGTAGGAAATAGAAATAATAAAATAATTTAATTTAAAAGATAATTTATTCTTACTAAAAGAACTTTAAATAAAAGTCTCTTTTATTTAGAAGAATTATACGAAGCTCTATATATAGTAAATTATTAAGAAGATAATCTATATATATAAATTCTATATAACTATATATAATTAAACGTATAAGATTAGTACTAGAACTTAGTAAATAAATACTAGTAACTTTTTCTTTTTTAGTACTAATATTCTATCTAAATCTTCTATATAAATACTAATCTTATATTTCTCTTCTTATATTCGTATAAAACTAATTACTAATCTTAATTACTAATATTATATCTATTAGTAATAGATATTAACTTCCTATTAGTATAATTAGACTACTAGTAAATAAGATATAGTCTTAGTTAGATCTAATCGTTAGGTACCTACTAATTCGTTCGTTAGTAGGGCTATATAAATAAGATTAGTATAGCTTTTCTTTATATAAAGAAGAAATCCTTTTATACTATATTATATAATATTATATAATAGGATTCTAATTACTAATTTAACTAATTATAGAATAGTAGATATTTATCTATAGGTTAGAATTAAATAATTAAATATTTATACGAGGGGTAGTAAGAGTAGTTTTATAGTATCTCTTTTTATATAAAAAGAAAGTAAAAGTAGAATTAAATTATATAAAAGAAGAGTAGTTTATAAATCGTATTTTTATTTATAATAAATAAACGACTTAAGGAATTAAGTAAACGAATTAAGAATAGTAAATAAATAGATCGAGGGTAGTAAGTAAACGGATTAAGATAGATAGTAGATATAAATAGGAGACTAATCTTTCTCTTTATAACTTTTTTTTCTTAAATCTAAATCTTATTATTCTTTATATAATTTATTCCTTTTAGTTTAACTTCTCTTTCTTTTCGTATAAATACTAATTTCTAGTAAAACTTTAAAAATTTTAAATTTTAAAATCTCTTTATATAAAATAGCCCTCGTCTTTACTTATACTACTAACGTTACTAGTATAACTACTAGTACTCTTAGTACCTCTTTTTAAGATCTTATTATATATACTATACTAACTTATCTTTCTATCTTTTTATCTACTAGATAGTTAAATAGTAGAGTCTTTATATAAGACCTTTATATTAATATAAGTATCTTTTTTCTTTTTTATATAAAGAATTTTAATATTTCTTAAAATAAAGAGAAGGCTATAGTAATAATACCCTCGTATAATATTAAGTTATAAGTAGTCCTAAATATAAATATTTAAAAGTTTATTATAAAAATTATATAAAGAAAGAAATACTTTTATATAGTACTTATATAGAGTCGTAGTATAACTCTTATTACTCTTTACTAAAAGTATAACGGTCGTATAATAAGAGGCTCTAAGCGCTTTATTAAATACTATATAGTATTTAACTTTTAGAATAATATCTATACTTTATATATATAGTAGTTATACGAAATTTAATACGACTACTACGACTAGTAGATACGAGTATTAGGAGAGAAAAGGAAAATAAGAGAAGATAAAGAGTAGAAGAAAGAATAGAGAAGAAGGAGTATCTTTTATTTTTTCTTTATTTTTCTTTTATAATTAACTAAGATAGGTAGAAAAAGTTTATACTTTAAAAAAAAAATTATACTTTATATAAACTATAGTAATAGAAGAAAGATAAAAGAGAAAAAATAAATAATTAAGTATATAACTTAGTTTTATACGGGACTAATTATATCTATATATTAGTTAAGCCGATTAATAAATACTTTAATATTTACTATAAGCTTATTTATATAAATAAGCTATACTAGTAATATATTAGCTATCTTCTTTATAAAGGTATCTACTAGATTATCTTTATTATTAATCTATTAAATTTTATTAATCTCGTATTTCTTATATAATTTACGAAGAGATATAATATTAATTATAAGCCTTTTCTTATTTATAGTATCTAGCTTAATAAGATAGTTATATAATAATTTTAAATTAATATATATTATAACTAGAATTATTAGTAGATCTAAGTTATATATAATTTAATATAGAGTTATACTTAAAATAATAGTATAATTAAATCTATTAACTATACTATATAGCTTATTAGCTAGTATACTTCGTATAACTTACTTATACTTAATAGAGTTCTAATATATAATATTACTATATAATTAGAACTTATTACTATTATCTATATAGAATTTATTAGCTAGTATAATTAAAAAGCTAAGCTATAAGCTTAGGTCCTTATTATTAGTAAATAAGCTATTAATAAAGATAAATAGCTTTATATAACTTAGATTAAGTAGTATATATATTAGTTTAAGGTCTATATTATCTATTTACTACTTAATTTATATATTAAGTACTTTAATATCTTTAGATAATAGTTCCGTAGTTTATATAATAATTAAATTATTAAAAACTACTTTAGATTAATATACTAAAGTAATATAGATACCTCGTACGCGCTACTTAATATACTACTAAATAGTATTCTATACTATTAGATTAATCGTATAAAGAAGTTTAACTTATTCTTTCTAAAGTAGAATAATATTTCTATTATCTTTATACGTAATCTTACTACTATTAAACTCTAGTAGCTAATTCTTTACTAAAATAGTCTTTAGTTTCGTATAGAGATTAGTAAAATATAATATCTTCTTCTTCTTTTATAAGAACTAGAGTATAACGATACTAAGAGTATTATCTATTTATATTTCTATAATTCTAAAGATATCTTTACCTTTATATATAACTAGTAAGTATAGATTATATAATAAAATTTATATTTCTAACTTTTCTTTATAGTAGTTATAGTATATTTTAAACTAGTATAGCTCTAATTCTACTATACTATATAGAGACTTTACTACTCTTAGAATTAAGTTTAGAGGAAAGAAGTATTAGATATTCTTAAATAGTCTAGTATATAGTATATAGAGAAGTTTATTAGTTAACTATATATAGACTTAAGTAATATTCCTAAGTTTATATTATATATTATATAAAGTAATTAGAGTTACTCTAATAATTAGGATTAGTTATTAGTTTATCTTCTAAATAGTTAGAGATTAGATAAGAATAGTCTTCTTCTTCTTATCTAAATATCCTATAAATATAAGTTAGGACTTTTTATATAGCTATATATTCTTCCCTTTAACTTCTTATATAAGATAAAGGTTAAAGATCTAATTAGAATACTTAGTAGAATCGAACTACTTAATCTAGAAAATTCTATTATTAATAAGTATATTTACCTCTATATAATCTAATTCTTTAAAGAGTTCTCTAGATATATTAATAATACTATCTATATAAAGTTTAACTACTAGTTTATAGTTATTTTTTTTCTTTTAGATTAGAAAAGTATTTATAATTAGTATAAAATTCCTTTAGGGTCTTCTTCTATCTTATTTCTTTAATTCTTTAACTTATATAAGAGGAGGTTCTTCTTTTTTTAATCTTTTATACTTCCTTATATATAGTTATTTAACTTAGACTAGAATAGATTTATTAGAATTAGTATCTTCGCTTAGTCGGTTATTAATTTTATATAGAGAAGTCTATTTATAATAGTATTCCTTAACTTATATATATTATATAGTAAGTAGTCTATTATCTAGATAGATAGTAATATTTTTATCTTTAATTTCTATAATTTTGTATAAGTCTATCTAATCTTTCTTCTCTCTCTATATTATAACTTCTATTTTAAGAGAAAGGTTAAGAATATTATATAATAGTTCGTTTCTTATATTTAATATATAGTTAATATTTAGCTTTATATATTCTACTTAAATTATTTTAATAGTTTTTTATATAGTATTAGTATATTTAATAATATTTAGAGATAGAGAAGAATCTATATTAACTTAAGAATATATACTAAAGATAAGTAGTATAAATATAATACTATTTAGGTCTATTATATTATTTAGAACTTTAACTACTATTTAGAGAAGCGATTCGTCTAGTATATAATTACTAAGTTTAGCTTTAAGAATATTAAATATATATTTTAAGAATATATATATATATATTCTATCTTATTAATAGTCTAATATACTTTAATAGATATTTATTAGTATTCTATTTTAATAATCTTTATATAAGCTCTAAATTCTTCTAAAGTAAAATTTATATCTAGATTATATATAATATAGTTTAATAGTTCTTAGTATATATTAATCTAATATATATAGAGTATATTCTAAGTATCTTATATAAAGAGTAATTTTAGAAATATAGCTACTTAGAAGGAAGTATTAGTATCGATTATATATAGGATATTCTTTCTACTAATCTATATAACGTTAATAATTACCTTATAATTAAAATAGGTATTATTCTTAATCGAAAATTTAAATCTCTTTAGTATAGATTTATACGATTAGTAGAAGTAATAGAATTTTATAATCTATTCTAGTACTAATAGGTTTACTTTATAGCTAGTATTTATAAATAGATTATATAATTACTCTATATAAGGGTAACTAAAATAGTAATATAGCTAATATAGTTCTAATTCTATAAAGAATAATATAGTATCTACTAGACTAATATTAAAGAATAGGTAGCCCTATTTACGTATAATAGGAATAGTTATTTTATCCTTTTATATAATATAATTAAGAATATTATTAAAGTAGACTTCTAGTCGATTAGTATCTACTAGTAATAGTAGAAAGGATATTAGGATATTTAAGATATAGTAGATAACTATTTTAATCGGATTCTTAATCTATATAGTTTCTAAAGATATTATTAAATTCTATTTACTAAAGCTAATAGTTATATTATAAGATATCTAGTTAACTTTTATATAGGAATTCTTATATATATATATCTTAAATTATACTTTTTTAATAGTCGATATTTATATAATACTAGTATTCTATAGTTCTTCTTAGTATACTATATAGTAATAGTCTTTAAGGAAGAATTAGTTAGTTTAAGATTAATAATCTTTATTAATTTTATAGATATCTTTACTAGTTATATAATAAAGATATACTACTAATATAAGATAGTTAAGTATATATTTACTCTTCTTAATATCTTCTTTAAATCTATTACTATTATTCTTATATATAGTATTAATATCTATATTATTATTAAAAAGTCCTTTAAAGTCTATAATATAGATAGCTATCTTATTATATAAGAGCGTTTAGTAGTATATATCTTTAAAGAATATAATATACTATATCCTAGCTCTAGAATAATTCGTATAATTATAATTTAATAACTAGTAACCTTCTTTATAATAAATAAAGTATCTTTTTCTTCTTAATTTAATATTATTTTTTCTTTCTTATATAGTAAATAGTCTATCTTATAGTTAGAATTATTTATACTAGAGTAGTCTATCTCGTATTAGGTAGTATAAGTTATACTATTAGTTAATATAGAAAGTATTATATAAGTCTTAGGTATATTAGTTATTACTCTATTAGTTAAGTAAGACTTATAGTACTAATTAGAGATTACTAAATAATTCTTTATATATTATCTTAGATAAGAGTAAAGTTTATTCTAACTTATAATATCTATAATATACTCGTAGTACTATTATATAAAGTTATATTTCTTTATAAAACTATAAACTAAGTACTTATTATATAAAAGTAAGCTTATTAATTATAACTTCTAGTACCTCGTATAATATCTTATTAGAGTTCTCCTATCTTACCTATATAAATATTATTATAGTCTAGTTAGTATAGTATTAGCTATAGTTAATATCTATATTAAAGTATTTATTAAATACTTTATATAAATACTTCTAAGTTTAACTAAAACTAATAACTATTAGATAGTAGATATTTATATAATCCTTAAGAATATCTAGAAAGATATTTAAGTATTAGAACTTATAGATTTTAAGGTATCTATATAGTTTAATAAAGATTTATACCTTATTAGTAAGAATATTATATAGTTTACTAGTATAGTTATTTATCTTTCTCTATATCTTTTAGAATTAGATAAGCTTTTTAGATAGAAGGGATATATTAGTATATTCTTAGGTTAATAGAAGTTTATACGGATTATATATTAGTATTAAGACTAATTAATAGAATAGTTATATAGTTAGTAGAGGGACTAAGACTTTTTATATAAAAGAAGAAAATTTATATATTAGATAAATAGATACTACTCTTTACTATAGTAAAATAGTATTATATAAAGGGTTAGGTATATACCTTAGAGGCTAAGAACCCTACTAGATATTCTAGAAGAAGGAAGAAAAAGAAGAATCTTAATAGATATTCTTTCTATCCTTCTTAAGACTTAATTCCCTCTTCCTATTATTATACGGGTTATAGACCGTAAGTTTAAGAGATATTAATCTAAAACTCTTAATACTAAAGTTCTAATATATAATATTATATAACTTTTATAATTAGGTAGTCTTAGAATCTAAGACGAGGTATACGTCTTACTTCTTAAGAATATATTTAAGCTCTCTCTTAAATATATAATTAGTATAGTTCTAATAACTAATAGTTTAGTCTTAAAAGTCTTCTAGAAAGCTTTATACGAAGATTTCTTCTACTTTATTTAATATATATAGTTTAGTAAGTACGTATCTAGTATATAAGTTAAATTAGATAATACCTTCTTCTAATTTAGTATTAATATTATTAAGGTTAATTCTATTAGTTTAGTACTAAGAATCGACCTTATACTTTAGTATTACTATTAAAATATTTATATTATAGGAGTATTTATTATATAAAGTATCGTCCCTTTTTATTATTAGTCTTTTTCCTTTTATATACGATAATAGTAGTAGGGATTCTTATTTCTATACGAAGGATAAGAATTCTTTCTTATCCTCTATAGATAGAGGTTAGACGGCTCGTTTTAATACTATAGTTTAATTAGTCGGTATCGCTTATATATTCGTATAATAGTAAAAGAGAAAGAGAAAGATAGATAGATTATAGGCTTATATTTATATAATATAGATTGGTATAGTAGCTATACTATCGCGTTCTTATTATATAAAAGTAGATAGTATATTTATTAATTTATTAGCTATCTACCTTTATATAAAAGAAGTTAATCTTCTTTTCTATATAGATATATAAGATAGAGTTAATATATAGTACTTATTAACTCTATCTCTACTTTCTATATAGAATAAATATAAAATAAAGTCTAGGGTAGTCTAGAAGATCTTTATCTTTACTCTTACTAATTTATAATTTTACTATATAGGGTAGAAGCTTATTATAGTAATTTATTAGCTTCTATTATATAGTTTAATTACTAATTAGTATTAAATAGTCTATAGTTTATAATAGTAGACTATAGGAATTTAATTAAGTAAATAGCTAAAGTATATATACGTATATATAAAATAGAAATAATAAAATAATTTAATTTAAAAGATAATTTATTCTTATTAAAGGAACTTTAGATAGAAGTCTCTTTTATTTAGAAGAATCGTATAAAGCTCTATATATAGTAAATTATTAAGAAGGTAATTCGTATATACGAATTTTATATAACTATATATAATTAAATATATAAGATTAGTACTAGAACTTAATAAACGAATAATTAGTATAAATAATATCTTATAAAGAAGAAGTTTAAAAGATATAATATTAAGTATTTATAAACTATATTTAATAAAACTATTTTCTACGTTATTATACTTATAGTATTAAACTAAAGGTAGTAAGATACTAAGAGGTTCTAAGAATAGTCTAGTTATATATTCTATACTATACTATATAGTATATCTTATACTAATATTATTATAATCTTTATAATTATATATACTCTTTATATTATATATAGAATCTATTATATAATATTAACTATTATAATTAATCTTATCTACTAGTACTATATATAGAGGATTATCTTATATAGTAAAATAAGATAATACCTCTATATATATAGAAAGTATCTAGTTAATAATATTAAATAGTTAATATCTAATAACCTTTTTACTTATAGATATAGAATAAGACTAATCTAAACTAGTCTTATAATAGTAATCCTTATAATATATATACTAGAGTAGAATAATATAGTTAGATACTTAATATAATAAAGTATAATAAGAGAGTAGTTATCGAATACTCTAGTTATATTAATTAAGAATAGAGATAATAGGTTTATATTCTATAGTAGAACTAAAATATCCTAGTAATTCTTATTCTTAGATAATAGTACGTATAATAATAATAAGTCTATTAAAATAGAGTTAGATAATAGATTTTAAACTAATCTATACCTAGACGACTAACTCTTAAGTACTTCTTAGATAGTAAATATAAACGATATATAAAGAGTAAATAGAGAAGATAAACTACTATTAATAATCTCTATATAATT
>JASJFT010000308.1:0-41390 GCA_030770425.1 Darksidea phi | reverse complement strand
AACTAGAGTAGTAAAGAAGAAGCCTATATAGAAGAACTCTAGCTTCTTTATTAACGCCTACTAGTTAGTCTATATAGCTATCTTAGTAATAGTACTAAAAACGCGATTTAAATATATAGAACTACTAGTAGAACTAAAATACTATAAAGATATAATAAAATTACTATCTCTTTATAAGGAAGGCTTTCTATAAGCTATATAATAAGAACTAGTAACGATTAAATATAAAGAAACCTACGAGTAGATAACCTAGGACGAATATAATACTTAGTATACTTAAGATAACAAGGTTCTCCTACTAATATAGGTATATAAATATAAACTTAATAATTAAAACTACCTATTAAAATATAAGGCTTAGATTTATATACGCGGCGATCTATAAATAATAGTAGAAGATACCTACGCTACTATACTAGCTATTCGAATATTTCGAGCCTTAGTAGCTATTACTACCTACTTTAATATAGAAATCTATTAATATAATACTATTAACGTATTTACTAACGCTAAGCTATTAATACTAGTCTACTATTATTAGCTAGAAGGATTCTCTAATTCTAATTACCTATAGAAACTACGCCGAGCGCTCTATAGCCTAAAGATATCTCTATTACTCTAGTATAAAGAGCTTACTAAAACGCTTATAGAGCTAGGCCTTATACCTATTAAAGATACTCCCTATCTATAGAAAAATAAGAAACTACTAATCTTCTTCTTTATTAATAATATTATCGTCCTTAGTATACTAGTATATATAGCTACCCTATATAAATTTAAGTATAAGCTATTATAATAATATAAGATTAGATTCCTAGGAGAACTATAGACGTTCTACGGTATTTAAACTATTAGAGATTACGATAATAGCTTAATCTAGCTATTATAGAGCTTATATATCGAGAAGTTTACTTAGAAGTATTCTTCGTTAAAGCTCTATTTAAAGCTATCTACTATACTATTACTACTTAAGGAACTAATACCCTTAGAGAACGAAATAATAGATTTAGTTAAGTAACGATACGCTTAGTTAGTCGAATCTATCGGCTATATAGTAGGAGCTACTTAACTAGATATCTTAAAAGCTTATTTAAAACTAGCTAAATTCCTTATAAATCCTTCGTAACGATACCTAGATACTACCTATTAAACGATTACCTATTTACTAGGTATAAAGAATCGAGTAATATACTATAATATATTAATATTTATTAAATTAGTATATATTACTAATAAACTTATATTTAAACTAATACCCGACTTCTATAGAGTATTAGACGCCTCCTTCGCTAATTATAAGGCTACCTAGAAGAGCTTATAAGGATATATATTCTTCCTATTCGGTAGACCTATTAATTAGAAGGCTATACTATAATAATATATTATAAAATTAATAACTAAGGTAGAATTAATAGCCGTCTCGTTAGCTAGTACTAAGCTAATATAGTAGTAGAGAGTATTCGAATATATTAGATTCGATCTAGATTACGAATAATTATTATACTATAATAATTAGTAAATAATTCGGCTACTTACCTTATCTACTCTACGGCTTAAAACTATAATATAGTACGTTAATATCTATTACTACTAGCTTTATTAGAAGGTACTATTAGGTAATATTAATATCTTATATATCTTATTAAATAGTTAACTAGCTAACGGCCTTACTAAATTACTACCTAGGTAAAAATATAAGAATTAGGTATTACTCCTAAACTTTAAGGATTTTCCTACTATATAGGCTTTTTAGCTAACTATATAGACTATTTAGCTAATAAACTAGTATACTAATTCTATTAGTATACTATATAAAGTAAAATTAAGGGTCTTATACCTCTAGAGACGTCTAATTATATAAGAAACCTATATATACTACGACGGTAGCGGCTATCTACCTAGTACTATACTAATATAGAGACTAGCTCTCGACCTATAATATAGCTCCTTATACTTATAAGGAGAGGGAGATCTATTAGCTAATAATAAGCTTTAAAAATAAAAACTTTAAAACTTATAAATAAACTTTAAAACCTATAAACTTTAAAAATAATAAATAAACTTTAGCTTTAAATCTATATTCGAACCTAAGGGGGGTATATAAGTAGTCGAGCGCTATATATTATATAACTACTCTATTTATATAATAATTTATACTAATTTACTATAACTCTATACTAAACTTATAGTAGCTATATAATACTAAAGTTATAGTAATTATATACTAATTTATAGTAATTAATTTAGTTACTAGATCTAGCGTAACTCGTATATAAGGCCCTCTACTCGCGCCCTAGCTAGATAATTAGACTACTTAATATATTTATTCTATACTCCTACCCGCTTATATATCTAATATATTACTTTATAGTTAGGTTCTTAGTATATAATCCTATAGTTAATATCCTATTTATACTACTTAGTATCTATTTTAATTAGTCCTCGTAGCTATTATCCTATAGTATATTTTATCGGGAAATATTTCTCGTATTTATTATTATAGTAATCGTTCTATTCTAGCTATTCTTACTCTTTATATACTATAATCTAATTCTTATAGTCGTATATATAGTATTTAGTTATTAAATATTCTTTATTAAGAAGATATATATATAGATAATCCTTTAGAAAAATTATAGTATCTTTCTTTTATTATATATAGTACTCGTACTATCCTATATAATAAGTCTATAGTAAGGTATTATAATCTCGATTCTCGTAATTCTATATTATCTTATAGCCCTCTAGTTCTTAAAGCTTTAGGGTCTACTCTATTACTATTTATTCTTAGTCGCTAGTAATATAAATTAGCTCTTTCGTCTTAACGTAATACTTAGTAATATATTAGCTATTACTATACTTCTAGTATTTATTATACGTTAATCGTTAGAAAACTATTTTTATACTAATCTCCTCTAGCTTATTAAGTTTTAGTTCTTTAATCTTAAACTCTAGGTCTTTTTATTAATAAGGAACTTCCTCGTTCGTACTTTCTATTATATTAAACTATTCTTTTAGAAATAATTCTTAGTCGTCCGTCTTTTAGTAGATATCTCTAATTATATTAATATATCTAGCGCCCTTCTAACTACTTATATTTTTTTTTTATTACTATATTCTTTAGTAAAGTATTTCTATATTCTATAGCGTAGATATACTTTCTCGTCTCGCTATTATTTTATCTTATCTACTAGGACTTTCTATAGCTTCTTATCTTACTTATATTTTCTATTCTTTAGGTATTTCTTTTCTTAGACTATATTAACGTCTATTTTATTATAACCCTTATAGAATCTATACTTAGAAGCTAACTACTTCTTCTTATAGACTCTAACTAGTTCTATAATATTTTACTTTTTAAGTACTCGTTTATATAGTTAGTTATCGATATAGATTATTATCTTAATTAATTCTACTAAGTCGTCTAGCTTCTTAAGTCTAGATAGCTTATCTTTAATTACTTTCTTAAGTCTATTATAGTATATAACTATAAGAGGAGTATTATTCTAATCGATCTTATACTATAGTTATTTAAATTTAGTAGTATAGGCTCCTATTAATTTTATTTATTTTAGTCTCTAAATTTTATACTCTATTTACTAGATCTTATTAATATCTTTAAAAATTATATATATCTATTCCTTAAAGAAGTCCTAATTTATAAATACTACTTTTATTTCGTCGTATTACTTATTTAGAGTTTCTTCGTTAGCTATATAATTATCGACTAGGGGCTATATCTATATTACTACCTTTTCTATTATATATATACCTACTATAAGAATCTTATCCTAATTACTAGTAAATATAGTAGAGTTAAACTAATAGTATAGATCTATCTATATAAGAAACGACTTTAGACCTTTCTTATTACTATTATATCTTTTAGATATCTTAACTTTTACTTTTCTATTAAGTTCTACTCTTACCTATTATAGCGCTTCTTATAGCGATACTATAGCTTATTATATCTCTACTATCTAAGCTACCTATTATTAGACGAGAGTAGCTAGATTTACTATTAGAGCTCCTATTATACTTCCTTTAGAAGTATTACGTAAGCTAGATAGAGTTATTATATTTAATATAATCTAGATTTAAGGTAGTTAATATATTATATATTATACGTACTTTAATATAAGATCTAGATTAGGATCGATAGTACGTTTATCGTATTATTAGATTTTAATAGGTCTAGGTTAAGTTAACGAATTCTATTACTAGAATAACTACTTAGGAAAAGATCTAATCTTATTTATAAGTATTAGATAAACTAAAGAGAATTAACTATAAGGAATTAAAATAAAAAGTCTAAGAGATCCTCTACCCTCTTATACCTATTCTTATTCCTTAAGGTAGTAGTAGTAGTAGTAGAAGTAGTAACTTCTACGGCTTCTATAACTTCTATAGTAGTTATAGAAGTTATTATCTTAGTAACTTCTATAACTTCTAAGTTACGTAATATTAGATTACTAACTAAGTATAGCTCGGTTATCCTAGCTATATTAGAGCTTACCCCGTATCCTTCTAATCCTAGGGTTATAATAGAAGGGTATTAAGAAGGTAGAAGAAGATATAGAGAAGGAAGAGAAGAAAGAGAAGAATAGAGGGGGGATAGAAGTACTAATACTTTAGTAATAGACGACTAGTAAAGGAGTAGATAAAGTAGAAGTATTAAAAGTATTAATAGTTAGTTAGTATTAGTAATATTTTAAATAAAGTAGATTAATTTATTTAAATAACTATAATAAGGAGTTAAATTAAAATTTAGGTTCTAATATTAAGGTTAAGTAAATACTTTTAGAGATAAGTTAATATACTATAAAAAGAAATTAGTATTCTTAATAATAAGATAGATAAGTTAATACCCTCTATAAGATAGTTAATAAGAAGGTTTAATCTATTAATAAGTTCTACGAGGATACTAAGATAGATTTTAGAAGAAAGAATTAGAGAAAAAGAGCTATCTAATAGTAACTTAAGCGTATATTACTAAGGAAGATAGAAGTAGATATATTTAATAGAATCTTTAAGCCTAAATATATAAACTTCTTAAGAAGTTAGTAATTAATATCTAGTTAAATAAAGGAGATATATATTAGAGAGGATCTCTAATCTACTAAAATAGAACTTATATATAAGCTAATATATTATTAAAAGGCTACTCTAATATAGGATTTCTCGAAGATAATAACTATTTATTCTAATATAATACCTCTATATTAGATTTAAATAGTACTTTATAAGACCTAGTAAATAAAAGACTTTTAATATTCTAAAAGGCTTAAACTAATTACTATTTAAATAATTTATAAAAGAATTACCCGAGATACTCTTAAAATATATAATAGTTAATATTATAACCTATAGTTCCTAGTACTTAAGAAGAATAAAGACTACTAATTAATTAATAATACTTAAATCTTAAATAGTTTTACTAAAAGGGATATAAATCTTCTACCTTCTATTAATAAGTTTTTAAAGTAGTTAATAGGAAGAGCTATCTATTTACTCTTTAACCTATTCTTAGGCTATAATTAAATACTATTTTATATAAGTTTAAGGGATAAGACGACCTTTTAGACGTCTATTAAGCTAGTAAGATAGTATATTATTCTAATAAATATAACTAATTTAGTAGTAATATTTTAAAGGGTAGTAATAAAGATTCTAGAGAAGTACTTCCCTAATATATTACTATTTATTAATAATATTATAGTAGCTAGTCCTTCTAATACTTATAGTAAAGAAAAAGTATTACTAAGAGTTTATTAATATATATTTAAGTATATCTAAAAATTAGATATAGTAATAGTAGATATTAAATATATAAAGGTAATAGTATCTAGTACTAAGTTCTATTAAGGTATCTTTTAACTAGAAATTATAGATTATAAAGTAGGTATTAAAGGATAATTTTCTAATAGTAGTAAGGTAGTAAAGATCTAGAACTAGCTAGAATATAAAAATATTAAAAAGGTTTAATAGTTTATTAAGATCTATATTTACTATTAGTAATAGATCTTTTACTTCTCCTTTAAGGTAGAATCCTTATTTCGATTACTTTATAAGAATATTAAATAAATATAGAAAGAGTTTTAAAGAGAAATTATAAGAATTTTAAAGACTAATATTATATTAGTACCTATATTAATAGTACTTAATATTAAATTAAAACGCTAAGTCTATTTATATATAGATATTAATTAATAAGATAGTAGAATAATACTTAAATAAGTTAAAGAGGATAATCTTTAATATCTTATTAGATTTAAAAGTATACTATAGTTTAAGTATTATACCTACTTCTACTAGAGGACTTCTAGATTATTATCGGCCTAGTTACGGTTATATACCGGACCCTATATAGTCCTACGTCCTACTATTATATCTCCTTAAGGATTCGTCTTATTTCTATCTAAATATAACCCTTTTACTATCTTAGTATTTCTATATCTACCTACTTATACGTACCTTATAATTTAAATCCTTTCTACTCCTTTTTAAGGACTAGTAGTACGGCGTTAATACTAAAAGTCGATACTTTAAAAGTTCTTATTAATTATACTATATAATATCTATTTAGAGCTATTAGTATACCTCCTTATACTACCTATTTAAAGAAGAGTACCTACTTTAGTATCTATCTATCTAGTAGACGAAATAACCCCGACGCGTAGCTAGTCGACGAAGTATACTAGTAGTACCCTAAGTTTAGTAAATAACGAGTTTAAGAACTAGAATTAGATAATAAGAATAACTATTAGCTAGGGGACCTATTTAACCCTAAAAATATTTAGGAGGGTTAACGTATCTCTAAAACCCCTACGACCTATATATAGTATAATAATAGAAATATCTTAGAGGTATTTAATAAACTACTATCTTTTAGTAGGATTCTAATAATAGTTATAACTAATAAAGACTACTAACCTACGCGAAGAAATAATAGAATATCTAGCTATAAAAATACGACTTATAAAAGTAGGTCCTAACTATACTAACTTTTAGCTCCTACTATACTACCTATATTAGGAGCTAATAATACCCTAATAGGTAGTAATTACCTAGGTATAGCCCGTACTATATCTATCTATACTCCGACCTTAGGTAAAGTACTCTTAATCGAGATAGTATAAATACTACTCGATTTTTAATACTAGAGTATACTAGTTAACTAGATCGAGACTATATAAGTAGACCTTACTATAGTCTAATGTTATGCGTTGTACGTACCTTTATACGGGATCCGGGTTAGGGCCGATAGAACGTTTGTCGTACCGTTGGTTTCTGATAGGTCAAGATCAAGTCAACGAATTCTATTACTAGAATAACTACTTAGGAAAAGATCCAATCTTGTTCGTAAGTGTCAGGTAAAGAACTGAAGATTAACTATAAAGAATTAAGATAGAAAACCTAAGAGATCCTCTATCTTCTTATATCTATCCCGCTTTACCTTACTCTACTTGCTCTGTTCGCTAAGATACAGATCAACCAGATTATTGTTGGTCATGCTCTATTTGCTCTATTCGCTAAGATATAGATCAACTAGATTATTGTTACGTAATATTGGATTACTAACTAAGCCCTTATCTTAGCTTCTAACCTTCTCGGGATGCCCCGTATCCTGTAATTCGCGTAGGGTTGTAATACTCGCTCCCCCCTCCGAAGCTTCGTCCTCGAAGTCGCGTTCCCTTTCTCGTGACCCTATTTGGTAGTGGCCTAATTGTTCCGGTAATTCTTTCTATACTGCGCCGTAACCCGCGTATACGTACCAGTAATTCTTTTCTTAGCCCGGTACCCTAGTTGTTCCGCCCCTTACCTGGGTATAAGAGTAGGTGACGTCCCCCTCTACGGGTGTCCAAGCCCTATTCTTTATTTTCTTCCTAGGTCCTAATAATACCCAAAGGTCCTGAGACTTCTACAGCTCGTCGTCTTTGTCTCGCCCGCTACGTCCTTCGCTCTAGTCGTATAATACCGCCGGCTCGATCGTGTCTGAACTATTAATTCGCTAGCCGCGAATGTAAGACGTTACCGTCCTCGGCTCGTTATAGTAGATATCTCTCTCGGAATATTTCTTATAGTCTAGTAGTAACTGATAAGTCTCTTGCTCGCGCTGAGGAAGAGCGTTCTCGACTCCTGTCCGAACTAGAGTCCGCTAAGGATAAAGAGTTGGCCGCTCGAGCCCGTAAACGGCGTATCCGCGCGCAACTGGCTCAGTACAATACCCGTTAACGTAAGCTTCTTAATCGTAAGCTGGCTTCGATCTCTAAGTTGGAAAAGTCGGAACAGGCGGAAGCCGCTCGGTCTACTTCTTCTAGCTTGCCCGTGTTACTATAGTAAGCCTTGCTATACGAGTCCACTAATTTCTCCGCTTTTCTAGATGGTTGGGAGCCTCTACCTCTAGGTACTTCTAGTAATACTGCTCAACTAGGTCCTGGTAGCCCTGTAGGTTCTTGACTAGTTCCTATGTATTTTGGCTAGTAGGCCATCCTACCCATTTAACCAAATATTTCCACTGACGTCCGAACTTCTGTAGTCCTTGAATTTCCTCGACCTCGTACTCCTCGTCTTCGAGTTCGACGTCGGTGGCTACTTCGGCGTCTTCCGGTACTGGTTCTAGTAATGATACGTGGAATACCGGGTGTATTTTTATACCTTTGGCTAGCTTTAGCCTGTAGTTAACTAGTCCTATCTTTTCTTTAATTTCGAATAGTCCGATTCGTAAATTATCTAGTTTGTCGTATGGTCGTTTAGTTTTTAGGTTTCGTCGTAAAAGGAAAACTTTGTCCCCCCTCTTAAGGGTCGGTCCCTCGAGCCTTCTTTTATTTGCTATTTTGGCTATTATAAGGTTTCTGCGTACTATCCGCGCGCTGAGTTCTTTGTATAGTTCTTGTATTAAATAGGCTTTTTCTTCTACCCTAGTAGATATACTCTCGATATCCTTCGGATCTCTATAAGTCGTCGGCTTATATCCGTAATTTGCGTAGTACGGTAAGTATCTAGTCGTCGTAGATCTCTTACTATTATATACCAATTGTACTATTAGTAGTAATTTAACCTAGTTGTCCTATAACTTGTTGATATAAAACCTCAGATACTCCTCTAGAGTTTGGTTCGTTCGTTCCGTCTAACCGTCTGTCTGCGGATAGAAGCTAGTCGATAGCTTTCTTTTAATTCCTAGTTTTACGAGTAGTATACTCTAAAACCTTAAAGTAAATAGTTTGTCCCTATCCGTAAGGATCTGTTCCGGTAATCCGTAATTAGCGATAAGTGTTCTTTTAACCTTATAAGCTATATTTTCTACCGTAATTACTTCGTTCGTCGGGATAAAGTATACTACCTTAGTTAATCGGTCTACGATTACTATAATTATATCGTATAATCTTCCTAATCCCGGTTTTAATAATAGTAGTAACTTTACTATAAAGTCTATTATAACGTAAGTCTATAGTCGTATAGGTAGTACTAGCGGTTAGAGTAATCTATAGGGCTTATGTCTCTTAGGTTTATTCTTAGAATATTCTAAATAGTCGCCTATCGCTTTCCGAACTTCCTCTCTTATATTAGTAAGTAGGTATTCTCTATCTATATATCTGACCGTTTTATCGATTCCTAGGTATCCTAGTATTTTGCTCTCGTAGATTTCCCGTATTAAGTCTCCTCTAAGACTCGGTGGAATGTAAGGCCTTATCTCCGAGTCGTTTATTAGAGCGGAGTATTCTTCCTTATCGAAGTATATATTGTCTCCCTCTAGTGTTCCGTTAGTATTCCTAATAGTTTCTCGGGCCTTATTTCTCCATTTTTTCTTAATATCTACTATTACCGTAATTTTGGCTAGCCTCGTATGGTTGTAGATGAGGGTTCCGTCGGGTTCCTTTCGTAGAACTGGTTCGTATACGACGGGTTCATCGGTACCTCGAAGGTCCGATCTTCTACTAAGAGCGTCCGCCGCTCTGTTTAGTATTCCCGGCCGGTAACTTATCTTAAAGTCGTAATCTACTAGTAATTCCGACTATCGGAATTATCGTCGATTGAGTTTCTTTGTAGTCGTGAAACTTGTAAGGTTCTAGTAGTCCGTAATAACTTTAATCTTATACTTGGCTCCTATAAGCTGTAGTCTCTATTATTTAAATACTAATACGACAGCGCTAAGTTCCCTATTATAAACGTCGTAGTTTACTTCTTCCTTGCTGAACTTACGTAAGTAGTAGAATACTAGTCTCTATTTTCTGTCTTCCCCTTACTAGGTAAGTATCGCCCCTAGTACGTAATCTAATATATCCGTCTCTACTCTAAGAGGTTTTATCGGGTCGTATATCTATAATATAGGTACCGATGTAAATAGGTTCTTAAGCTTATCGAAAGCTTCCTATTATTCCTAGTTCTACTAAAATCCCTTTTCCTTCTTAGTTACCTCCGTAAGTGGAGATGTAGTCTTTAAGTAATCCCTAATAAACTTCCGATAGAAGTTGGCGAATCCTAAAAAGAATTATACGTCCTTGACCGATATTAGGGTTGGCTATTCCCTTATAGTCTATACTTTCTTAGGGTCCATAGATACTTCTTCTCGCGAAATAATAAAACCTAGATATTCGGTTTCCGTCCTGTAGAATTCGTATTTATCTGGGTAAAGTAGCAACCTATTTTACTATAGCTTTCGTAGTACTTTCTTTATATACTCTTTATGTTCTTCCAGCGTTCCTTTGCTATATATAAGAATATCGTCTAGATATACCGTATAGAATACGTCTAAGTATTCGTTTAACGTTCTATTAATAACTAACTAAAACGTTACTAGTATATTCGTTAGTCTAAATAGTATAACTCTGTACTCGTAGAGTCCGTATCGGGTCTTAAATACCGTATACTTTTCGTGCCCTTTCGCTATTCGAATCCTGTAGAATCCTTCCCGGATGTCGAATTTCGTAATCTACTTAACTCCTTAGAGCCGGTCTATGAGTTCTCCGATTAGTAGTAGTAGGTATCGGTTTTTCTTCGTAATGTTGTTTAAACGTCTATAGTCTATATAAAGTTGTAACTTTCCGTTCTTCTTTAGGATAAATAGAACTAGTAATGCTATAGAGCTTTGACTTTCTCTAATATATCCTCTCTCTAGGTTCTTCGTTAAGTACTCTTTTAATTCTTTCTATTGATCTACTATCAACGAGTACATAGGTCTAGGCTCGAGCTTCGCGCCCTATTCTAGGTATATCTTATAATCCTATTCCTAGTACTCTAGTAAATCGGTTTCCGGATATTCTTCGAACAGCTCTCGGAACTCCTCGTAGTCTCGAGGTATTATTGGCCGTAGTCCTTCCTACGCGGTCGCGACCCTTCGTACTATAATAACGCCGACTCTCTACGGGTTCTTCTTATAGATCCTCGCGATCTTATAAGGTAAAATTAAGCCTATCCTCCCTTTCCGGGGTATATACTAGATCTCGTAGCTAGACCTACCCGGTCTCCTAATTCCTACGACTCGAGCTACCCGCTTATAGCCTAGTACTTTACGTAGCTTCTAATCTATCCGTAGATTATATATTACTAGCTAATCGTAACTAATAATTATATCGGTATCTCTAATTTCTATAATATCAAATCTGCGATGGTCTCTGATATTTCCTACCTTTAAGGTTACTTTTTTCGTTTCGAGGCGAATCATACCTCCTCTATATTCTATAGGTAATCTATCTCCGAGGTCTACTCGTATAGGTTTTTCTTTAACTTAGTAAGGAATCCCTTGTTCCTCTACTAATTTTAACGATAGGAGCGTAAACTCTACTCTACTATCTATAATAGCTCGGACTTTCCGTCTGTAAATTCGTACGTCTACCTCTAACCTAGCCGGTTATTGGATATTTCTTTATATAATTCGGAGAGTCGTCTTTTAGGTACTTTTATTAGCGCGACTCTTACGTAGCTAATAATAATCTAGTTTTTTAGCTTATTATTATAGAGGTCCTAATCTTCGGGGTCCTTTTCTAGTTCTCTAGTCTCGTTTTGTCGAGTGGGCGACTCGTCTACCTATTCTATTTTTAGATCCGGTACTCTTCCGATCCTACGGGGTATTTCCTAATTCGGTTCTTCCGATGGTTCCCCTTTCGGTAATGGTGTATCCTAATTAATAGGTTCTACCTTATTTTTATCGTTCTAGGCGTCGTAATATCCCTGCTATATACCTAGGGCCCTCAGCTATCTACTAATCTCTAGGTTCTTTGAACTATCTTGGTTCTACATTGGATATCCGTATAATTCGTATCGTTCGATAAGGTATTCCTTCCTTTTAAGATTTTGATAGAAGACATCTTCTTCCCTTCTAGCCGCAAGCTCTTGTTACGCTAGGTATAGGATATATAATCGATCGTAGTACGTCTAATATACGGCCTCGTGATTAGGTTCTTAGTATATAATCCTATAGTTAATGTCTCGTTTATATCCTTTAGTATCTACCTAGGTTAGTCCGCGTGGCTATCGTCCTATAGTGTGTTTTATCGGGAAATGCTTATCGCATTCGTCATCGTAGTAATCAACCCATCCTAGCTATCCTTACTCCTTATAAGCCTGGGCCTAGTTGTTGTAGTTGTAGATATAGCATCCTACTATTAGGTATTCTATATTTCGAAGGTACATATACAAGCTACTTCCTAGAAGTATTATAGTTTCCTCCTTCTATCGGGCGTAGTACTTGTAATTTCCTGTATAGTTTGTCTATAGTAGCGCGTCGTAGCCTATATTGTTGTAGTCCTAGGTTACCTTATAACCTTCTAGTCCTTAGAGTCTTAGGACCTAGCCTATCGCCTACCAGCCTCGATCTCCTATAACGTATATTGGCTTTTTTACGTCGGTATAATGTTCAGCGATATACTAGCTAGTCCTATATTTCTAATACTTATTATATACTAACCGTCTGAAAACGTCTTCTACGCTGACCTTATCTGGCCCGTCGAGTTTTAGTTCTCCTATCTCGAGCTCTAGGTTATCTTGTTATCGAGTAATTTCTTCGACCTCGTCCTACCCGCTGGCGTCGTACCATGTCTCGGGTATCGAGTTAGGCTTGGTTTCTTTTTCTTTACTATACCTGATCATGTTTATACGCTTGGCGCTATCCTAGCTCCCTATACTTTTCTTTTCCTCGCCGTATTCCCTAGTGAAGTGTCCCTGTATACCGTAGCGTAGATACGCCTTTTCGTCTCGACGTCGTCTTATCTTATCTACTAGGACTTTCTATGGCTTCCTGTCTTATTCGCGTTTCTTATTCCTTAGGTATTTCTTTTCCTAGACTATACTAACGTCTATTTCGTTATAACCCTTATAGAATCCGCGCTTTCGAGCTACTTACTCTTTTCTATAGACTCTTACTGGTCCTATAGTATCTCGTTTCTCGAGTGCTCGTTCGTATAGTCGATTGTCGATACGGATCGTCGTCTTAATTAGTTCCGCTAGGTCGTCTGATTTTTTAAGTCGGGCCAACTCGTCCTTAATTAGCTCCTTGAGTCCGTTATAGTATACGACTATGAGAGGTACATCGTCCCAGTCGATCTTATACTATAGCTGTTTAAATTCGGTAGTGTACGTACTTACTGACTTAGTCTACCTTAGCCTTTGGATCTGGCGTTCGGCCTACTAGACCTTATTAATATCTCCGAAGACTATACGTATTTATTCCTTGAACGAATCCTAATCTTTAAATACTACCTTCGTTTCGTCGCGTCGCTTCGATAAGGAGTCTTCGTTGGCTATATAATCGTCGATTAGGGGCTATATCTATATAGCTGCTTTACCTGTTATATACATACCCGCGGTAAGGATCTTATCCTAGTCGCTGGTAAACGTAGTAGAGTTAAACCGGTAGTACAGGTCCAATTATATAAGGAACGGCCTTAAGCCTTCCTTTCCGCCATCGTATTTTTCTGGCATCGGGATCTTTGACTTCGTCCTAAGTCCCGTCCGTGCCTGTTATAGCGATCCTTGTAGCGATATTATAGCCTACTGTAACTCAACTATCTAAGCTACTTATTACTAGATTAGGGCCGCTGGGTTCGTTACTAGAGCCCTAGTTACGCTTTCCCTAGAGGTATTGCGTAAGCTAGATAGAGTTACTATATCGACGTGACCTTAGTTTAGGGTAGTTAATATGTTATACGTTGTACGTACCTTTATACGGGATCCGGGTTAGGGCCGATAGAACGTTTATCGTACCGTTGGTTTCTAATAGGTCAAGATCAAGTTAACGAATTCTATTACTAGAATAACTACTTAGGAAAAGATCCAATCTTATTCGTAAGTATTAGGTGAAGAACTGAAGATTAACTACAAAGAATCAAGATAGAAAACCTAAGAGATCCTCTATCTTCTTATATCTATCCTACTTTGCCTTGCTCTGCTTGCTCTGTTCGCTAAGACATAGATCAACCAGATTATTGTTGGTCATACTCTATTTGCTCTGTTCGCTAAGATACAGATCAACCAGATTATTGTTACGTAATGTTGGATTACTAACTAAGCCCTTGTCTTGGCTTCCAACCTTCTCGGGATGCCCCGTATCCTGTAATTCGCGTAGGGTTATAACATCTAAGTAGCCTTCGGACTAGCTATAGTAACCCCTTAGACTATAACTAGCCTACCTCTAGTAGATAATACTCGTTAGAGGTTATCTAATCTAATTAAGATTAAGGACTTCCCTATACTAGACTTATTAAAGAAAACCTCGACGACCTAAGCTATAGACTATTAGATTAGAGATATTAATAGTCTCTTCTAAATTAACTTTACTACTATTAATACCCTTAAGTATACTATATAGGTTATAATACTTATTAAGAATAATATATATTATAATCTAATAGTCTAAGCTATTAATAATAGCGAAGTTATTATATAGCTTTAGTTATAAACGAAGCTTAAGAATCTTATAGAGGACCCCGTTCTAATAAAGTTTAATAACTACTTTAAGTTCTAGAATATTAAATAGTACTAGAATAATAGCTTTAACTTCTTCTTTAACTATTTTATAACTTATAAAGCCGTCCTAGAGGTAAAGCCTTTTAGTAGTAATATAAGCCCTAATATATTAAAGATATCTATAGTATAAAGTAAATATCTAGAATCCTTATATTATAAGATATAAAGGAATAGCTAGCTTAAAAATATATAAACTTAGTTATAATTCGAATATATCTTATAGAATATTATAAGTAGCCGAGCGCTATATATTATATAACTACTCTATTTATATAATAATTTATACTAATTTACTATAACTCTATACTAAACTTATAGTAGCTATATAATACTAAAGTTATAGTAACTATATACTAATTTATAGTAATTAATTTAGTTACTAGATCTAGTATAACTCGTATATAAGACCCTCTACTCGCGCCCTAGCTAGATAGTTAGACTACTTAATATATTTATTCTATACCTCTACCTACTTATAGTTATAAGCCCGGTCTAATCTACCTATATTATACGACCTATTTTATCTTTCTCTATACTACGAAATAATAACCTTATTACCTACTATATCTAAAGCTAGTTTAGCTACTATTCTCTAAGGTCTATATAATTAGAACCTATAGATCTATACTATATAAAGGCTAGCTAAGGTAGCTAATATATAGGAGTATATTAATCCCGAAGCTAAAGCTTCTATATAGCTAAATAAGCCCGAACGCCCTATCGATCCTATACTACTTATTAATAAGGATAGGTTATTAGTAACTAAACCTAGCTTAATAGTAACCCCTTAGTATACTAAGAACCTAAGTCTCTACTATATAGAGCTAAAGGAATACTATAGAACTAAAGATAAGCTCGATTAAATCGAGGCTTATATAACTAATATACTAGCTAAAGATCTTATCTATTAAATTAAGGATTAGAAATTACTATATAATTAGCTTAAGGCTTTAAAATAGCTATTCGCTCTATTATTAGCTAATTAAGAATATAAGGTTTAAAAGACGTATAACTTAGCTAAAATACTATACGCGCGTAGAGAGAATCTCGAAGAATAGGGTATAATCTTCCTAATAGTCTATAATCGAGCTACGTAGCTTAACCTACTAGAAGTATTAGAATATCGGCTATATAAGGATCTAATATAAGCTATTAAATAAATCGATTTAGGCTACGTAGCTACTATATTTATTATAGTATTTAATATAGAAGCTAGTTTAAATAGCTTAATTAATCCTATACTACCTAATCTACTAGCTAGCTACCTACGTTATTACCGAACAACGTAGGTTATAAAGCCGAATATTAGTAATAATATATTTATAGCTATACTAAATTAAGAATAGTCTCTATATAATAAGAAGAGATAATAAAATAATAAGTTATTAAAGCCGTTAAAGCCGTACCTATACGGAGATCTATACTACTAGGGATAATACTAGTATATTAATATCTTACTATATAAGGGAGGATTTACGGAAGACCCTAAAAAGGTTAAGAAAATAGCTAATTTTAAAGTTAAAGATAAGAAGGGTATCTTAATTAAAATATACGAGAGGAATAAACGCTATAAATAGTAAAAGTAGACTAGCTAGGATAATAATATAGCTAATATAATAGAAATTAATATAGGCGACGATTTACTATAATATAAATACGAAGCTTATACTATATTTTTAGTAGTATATAACGTCTTAATAGCTAATAATATCTATCTACTTCTTTATTCCTAGACGTTAGACCTAGCTATAGATATCTATATTTATAATAACCCTATTAAGTTCTAATAGGAAGCCCTAGCTTCGCCCGATAACGTCGTTCTAACTAGAGGCTTAGAGATAGCTATTTAGACCTAGGAAAACGTATAGATATTCCTATTAATACCTTAGAGTCTAAAAAAGATAATACTTAAATAAGTCGCCCTAATCTCTAGCTTCTTTACTAGCCTAGTATTATTATTACGGCTATCCTTATTAAACGTCTATTTTAACTTAGGAAGGAACGTTCTATATTAATTAGGGACTTAACTTTAAAATATTACGAAGCTTACTAGGGTCGGTAGATACTAGCTTATAGTCTATCGTACTAAACCCCTATAACCTACTTAGTACGTAGTATTCGCTACTAATTAGCGCCGGCTATAGATCTTAGCTCTACCGCTTTAATCTAGATTACTAAGTAAGCTATAACTTTATCTACTTATAGGTTATTTAAATAGTAATATAATTAATTAGTTAGCTAGTAACGTTTTAGGCCTCTATATAGATAATAGTATAATAGCTCCTAAAATAATTTACTATAAAGAGTACCTATAGAATAAAGCCTATTAGATTATCTCTCGTCGATTTAGCTATAAACTAGATACTAGCCGACCGTTTAAAACTATAGCTATCGATCTAATTAAGCTTAATACCCTAGTCTATAATAGTTATTAATATATATTCTACGCGTTCGATCTATTCTTAAAACTATATATAATCTATATAATAGCTAAGTATAATAAGTCTACTCTTTAGGTAACGCTTAGATAGCTAGATAGAGCTATTAAACGAGAATTTAATATAACTATTATCTTTCTAATAGCTAATAACAAACGAGGCTATAGTCTATTAGACGATTTAGCTTAAGTCTATTACCTATAGGAAGGAATTAAACTATAGATACGAGCGCTATATACTATTAAATAGAACGACTTAGTCGAACGCTTAGATAGAAGCTTAATTAAGAGAAGCTACTCGATAAGAATTATAGTAAATCTCCTACTAACTCTTAACCCTAAAATCTATAGAATAATAGTCTATCTACTTAACTAAATACCTATATAAGTACTAAACTAGAAAATACTATTTAAAATTATATATTAGAAAAAGCTATTACTAGCTTACCTATATATTTATAGCTATAGAGTCTATATACTATATAAATAGATACCTAGAGGTAATAAGCTTAACCTATAAGCGTTAGTAGGATATCTAGTTAGCTACGATTTATCGAATATCTATAAAATCTAGATACTAAAGGTAAGAAGTAAAGCTTATAGTAGTAAGGTAATTTATATAAAGGATATTATATTTTAAGAGGATCTATTCTATTAGTTATAAGACGATTTAGATCCCCTTCTTTAAGGCTCTAAGCTAGAGTAATTCGCTTATAAATATTACCTACCTACGTTAAGTAACGAAGATACTTCTTTAAAAGTCTTACTAGAAGACGAATATATAGCTTCTATAGAAGTTATAAAACCTACTACCTAAACTTCTACTTAAACTACTATTTATACTATGTTATACGTTGTACGTACCTTTATACGGGATCCGGGTTAGGGCCGATAGAACGTTTGTCGCACCGTTGGTTTCTAATAGGTCAAGATCAAGTTAACGAATTCTATTACTAGAATAACTACTTAGGAAAAGATCCAATCTTGTTCGTAAGTGTCAGGTGAAGAACTGAAGATTAACTATAAAGAATCAAGATAGAAAACCTAAGAGATCCTCTATCTTCTTATATCTATCCCGCTTTACCTTGCTCTACTTGCTCTGTTCGCTAAGACACAGATTAACTAGATTATTATTGGTTATACTCTGTTTACTCTGTTCGCTAAGATACAGATTAACTAGATTATTATTACGTGATGTTGGATTACTAACTAAGCCCTTGTCTTAGCTTCTAACCTTCTCGGGATGCCCCGTATCCTATAATTCGCGTAGGGTTGTAATACTCGCTCCCCCCTCCGAAGCTTCGTCCTTGAAGTCGCGTTCCCTTTCTCGTGACCCTATTTGGTAGTAGCCCAATTGTTCCGGTAATTCTTTCTATACTACGCCGCAACCCGCGTACACGTACTAGTAATTCTTTTCTTAGTCTGGTGCCCTAGTTGTTCCGCCCCTTGCCTAGGTATAAGAGTAGGTAACGTCCCCCTCTACGGGTATCCAAGCCCTATTCTTTATTTTCTTCCTGGGTCCTAATAATGCCTAAAGGTCCTAAGACTTCTATAGCTCGTCGTCTTCGTCTCGCCCGCTACGTCCTTCGCTCTAGTCGTATAATACCGCCGGCTCGATCGTGTCTGAACTATCAATTCGCTGGCCGCGAATGTAAGACGTTACCGTCCTCGGCTCGTTATAGTAGATATCTCTCTCGGAATATTTCTTGTAGTCTAGCGGTAACTGACAAGTCTCTTGCTCGTACTAAGGAAGAGCGTTCTCGACTCCTATCCGAACTAGAGTCCGCTGAGGATGAAGAGTTGGCCGCTCGAGCCCGTAAACGGCGTATCCGCGCGCAACTGGCTTAGTACGATACCCGTCAACGTGAGCTTCTTAATCGTGAGCTGGCTTCGATCTCTAAGTTGGAAAAGTCGGAATAGGCGGAAGCCGCTCGGTCTACTTCTTCTAGCTTGCCCGTGTTATTATAGCAAGCCTTGCTGTACGAGTCTACTGATTTCTCCGCTTTTCTAGATGGTTGGGAGCCTCTGCCTCTGGGTACTTTTAGTGATACTGCTCAACTAGGTCCTGGCAGCCCTGTAGGTTCTTGACTAGTTCCTATGTATTTTGGCTGGTAGGCCATCCTGCCCATTTAACCAAATATTTCTACTAACGTCCGAACTTCTGTAGTCCTTAAATTTCCTCGACCTCGTACTCCTCGTCTTCGAGTTCGACGTCGGTGGCTACTTCGGCGTCTTCCGGTGCTGGTTCTAGTAACGATATGTAGAATACCGGGTGTATTTTCATACCTTTAGCTAGCTTTAGCCTATAGTTAACTAGTCCTGTCTTTTCTTTAATTTCGAATAGTCCGATTCGTAAATTGTCTAGTTTGTCGTATAGTCGTTTAGTTTTCAGGTTTCGTCGTAAAAGGAAAACTTTATCCCCCCTCTTAAGGGTCGGTCCCTCGAGCCTTCTTTTGTTTACTATTTTGGCTATTATGAGGTTTCTACGTACTATCCGCGCGCTAAGTTCTTTATATAGTTCTTATATTAAATAGACTTTTTCTTCTACCCTAGTAGATATACTCTCGATATTCTTCGGATCTCTATAAGTCGTTGGCTTATATCCGTAATTTACGTAGTACGGTAAGCATCTAGTCGTCGTAGATCTCTTACTATTATATACCAATTATACTATTGGTAGTAATTCAACCTAGTTGTCCTATAACTTGTTAATATAGAACCTTAGATACTCCTCTAGAGTTTAGTTCGTTCGTTCCGTCTAACCGTCTATCTACGGATAGAAGCTAGTCGATAGCTTTCTTTTAATTTCTAGTTTTACGAGTAGTATACTCTAAAACCTTGAAGTAAATAGTTTGTCCCTATCCGTAAGGATCTATTCCGGCAATCCGTAATTGGCGATGAGCGTTCTTTTGACCTTATAAGCTATGTTTTCTACCGTAATTACTTCGTTCGTCGGGATAAAGTATACTACCTTAGTTAATCGGTCTACGATTACTATAATCGTATTGTATAATCTTCCTAATCCCGGTTCTAATAATAGTAGTAACTTTACTATAAAGTCTATCGTAACGTAAGTCTATAGTCGTATAGGTAGTACTAGCGGTTAGAGTAATCTATAGGGCTTATATCTCTTAGGTTTATTCTTAGAATATTCTAAATAGTCGCCTATCGCTTTCCGAACTTCCTCTCTTATATTAGTAAGTAGGTATTCTCTATCTACATGTCTGACCGTTTTATCGATTCCTAGGTATCCTAGTATTTTACTCTCGTAGATTTCCCGTATTAAGTCTCCCCTGAGACTCGGTAGAATGTAAGGCCTTGTCTCCAAGTCGTTTATTAGAGCGGAGTATTCTTCCTTATCGAAGTATATATTATCTCCCTCTGGTGTTCCGTCAGCGTTCCTAATAGTTTCTCGGGCCTTATTTCTCCATTTTTTCTTGACATCTACTGTTACCGTAATTTTGGCTAGCCTCGTGTAGTTATAGACGAGGGTTCCGTTAGGTTCCTTTCGTAGAACTAGTTCGTGTACGACGGGTTTATCGGTACCTCGAAGGTCCGATCTTCTACTAAGAGTATCCGCCGCTCCGTTTAGTATTCCCGGCCGGTAACTTATCTTAAAGTCGTAATCTACTAGTAATTCCGACTATCGGAATTGTCGTCGATTAAGTTTCTTTGTAGTCGTAAAACTTATAAGGTTCTAGTAGTCCGTAATAATCTTAATCTTATACTTGGCTCCTGTAAGCTATAGTCTCTATTATTTAAATACTAATATAATAGCGCCAAGTTCCTTATCGTAAACGTCGTAGTTTACTTCTTCCTTACTAAACTTACGTAAGTAGTAGAATACTAGTCTCTATTTTCCGTCTTCCCCTTACTAGGTAAGTATCGCCCCTAGTACGTAATCTAATACATCCGTCTCTACTCTAAGAGGTCTTATCGGGTCGTATATCTATAATATAGGTACCGATATAAATAGGTTCTTAAGCTTATCGAAAGCTTCCTATTATTCCTAGTTCTACTAAAATCCCTTTTCCTTCTTGGTTACCTCTATAAGTAGAGATATAGTCTTTGAGTAATCCCTAATAAACTTCCAATAGAAGTTAGCGAATCCTAAAAAGGATTGTACGTCCTTGACCGATGTTAGGGTTAGCTATTCCCTTATAGTCTATACTTTCTTAGGGTCTATAGATACTCCTTCTCGCGAAATAATAAAACCTAGATATTCGGTTTCCGTCCTATAGAATTCGCATTTATCTAGGTAAAGTAGTAACCTATTTTACTGTAGCTTTCGTAGTACTTTCTTTATATACTCTTTATGTTCTTCCAGCGTCCCTTTACTATATATAAGAATATCGTCTAGATATACCGTATAGAATACGTCTAAGTATTCGTTCAACGTTCTATTAATAACTAACTAAAACGTTGCTGGTATATTCGTTAGTTTAAATGGTATGACTCTATACTCGTAGAGTCTGTATCGGGTCTTAAATACCGTATACTTTTCGTGCCCTTTCGCTATTCGAATCCTGTAGAATCCTTCCCGGATGTCGAATTTCGTAATCTACTTAACTCCTTAGAGCCGGTCCATAAGTTCTCCGATTAGTAGTAGCGGGTATCGGTTTTTCTTTGTAACGTTGTTTAAACGTCTGTAGTCCACATAAAGTCGTAACTTTCCGTTCTTCTTTAGGATAAATAGAACTAGTAATGCTATAGAGCTTTAACTTTCTCTAATATATCCTCTCTCTAGGTTCTTCGTTAAGTACTCTTTTAATTCTTCCTATTAATCTACTATTAACGAGTATATAGGTCTAGGCTCGAGCTTCGCGCCCTATTCTAGGTATATCTTATAATCCCATTCCTAGTACTCTAGTAAATCGGTTTCCGGATGTTCTTCGAATAGCTCTCGGAACTCCTCGTAGTCTCGAGGTATTGTTAGCCGTAGTCCTTCCTACGCGGTCGCGACCCTTCGTACTATAATAACGCCGACTCTCTACGGGTTCTTCTTATAGATCCTCGCGATCTTATAAGGTAAAATTAAGTCTATCCTTCCTTTCCGGGGTATATACTAGATCTCGTAGCTAGACCTACCCGGTCTCTTAATTCCTACGACTCGAGCTACCCGCTCGTAGTCTAGTACTTTACGTAGCTTCTAATCTATCTATAGATTATATATTACTAGCCAATCGTAACTAATAATTATATCGGTATCTCCAATTTCTATAATATTAAATCTACGATAGTCTCTAACGTTTTCTACCTCTAAGGTTACTTTTTTTATTTCGAGGCGAATTATACCTCCTCCATATTCTATAGGTAATCTATCTCTAAGGTCTACTCGTATAGGTTTTTCTTTAACTTAGTAAGGAATCCCTTATTCCTCTACTAATTTTGACGATAGGAGCGTAAACTCTACTCTACTATCTATAATAGCTCGGACTTTCCGTCCGTAAATTCGTGCGTCTACCTCTAACCTAGCCGGTTATTAGATATTTCTTTATACGATTCGGAGAGTCGTCTTTTAGGTACTTTTATTAGCGCGACTCTTACGTAGCTAATAACAACCTAGTTTTTTAGCTTATTATCGTAGAGGTCCTAATCTTCGGGGTCCTTTTCTAGTTCTCTAGTCTCGTTTTATCGAGTGGGCGACTCGTCTACCTATTCCATTTTTAGATCCGGTACTCTTCCGATCCTACGGGGTATTTCCTAATTCGGTTCTTCCGATAGTTCCCCTTTCGGTGATAGTGTATCCCAATTAATGGGTTCTACCTTATTTTTATCGTTCTAGGCGTCGTAATATCCCTACTATATACCTAGGGCCCTTAGCTATCTACTAATCTCTAGGTTCTTTGAACTGTCTTGGTTCTATATTGGATATCCGTGTAATTCGCATCGTTCGACAAGGTATTCCTTCTTTTTAAGGTTTTGATAGAAGATATCTTCTTCCCTTCTAGCCGTAAGTTCTTGTTGCGCTAGGTATAGGATATATAATCGATCGTAGTGCGTCCAATATACGGCCTCGTGATCAGGTTCTTAGTATATAATCCTACAGTTGATGTCTCGTTTACATCCTTTAGTATCTACCTAGGTTAGTCCGCGTGGCTATCGTCCTATAGCGTATTTTATCGGGAAATGCTTATTGCATTCGTCATCGTAGTAATTAACCTATCCTGGCCATCCTTACTCCTTATGAGCCTGGGCCTAGTTGTTATAGTTATAGATATGGTATCCTACTATTAGGTATTCTATATTTCGAAGGTACATGTATAAGCTACTTCCTGGGAGTATTATAGTTTCCTCCTTCTATCGGGTATAGTACTCGTAATTTCCCGTATAGTTTGTCTATAGTAGCGCGTCGTAGCCTATATTGTTATAGTCCTAGGTTACCTTATAACCTTCTAGTCCTTAGAGTCTTAGGGCCTGGCCTATCGCCTACTAGCCTCGATCTCCCGTAACGTATATTGGCTTTTTTACGTCGGTATAATGTTCAGCGATATACTAGCTAGTCCTATATTTCTAATACTTATTATATACTAACCGTCTAAAAACGTCTTCTACGCTAACCTTATCTGGCCCGTCGAGTTTTAGTTCTCCTATCTCGAGCTCTAGGTTATCTTGTTATCGAGTAATTTCTTCGACCTCGTCCTACCCGCTGGCGTCGTACCATGTCTCGGGTATCGAGTTAGGCTTGGTTTCTTTTTCTTTACTATACCTAATTATGTTTATACGCTTGGTACTATCCTAGCTCCCTATACTTTTCTTTTCCTCGCTGTATTCCCTAGCGAAGTGTCCCTGTATACCGTAGCGTAGATACGCCTTTTCGTCTCGACGTCGTCTTATCTCGTCTACTAGGACTTTCTATGGCTTCCTACCTTGTTCGCGTTTCTTATTCCTTAGGTATTTCTTTTCCTAGACTATACTAATGTCTATTTCGTTATAACCCTTATAGAATCCGCGCTTTCGAGCTACTTACTCTTTTCTATAGACTCTTACTGGTTCTATAGTATCTCGTTTCTCGAGTGCTCGTTCGTATAGTCGATTGTCGATACGGATCGTCGTCTTAATTAGTTCCGCTAGGTCGTCTGATTTTTCAAGTCGGGCCAACTCGTCCTTAATTAGCTTCTTAAGTCCGTTGTAGTATGCGACTATAAGAGGTGTATCGTCCTAGTCGATCTTATACTATAGCTATTTGAATTCGGTAGTATACGTACTTACTAACTTGGTCTACCTTAGTCTTTAGATCTGGCGTTCGGCCTACTAGACCTTATTAATATCTCCGAAGACTATACGTATTTGTTCCTTAAACGAATCCTAATCTTTAAATACTACCTTCGTTTCGTCGCGTCGCTTCGATAAGGAGTCTTCGTTGGCTATGTAATCGTCGATTAGGGGCTGTATCTACACAGCTACTTTACCTATCATACACATACCCGCGGTGAGGATCTTATCCTAGTCGCTGGTGAACGTAGTAGAGTTAAACCGGTAGTACAGGTCTAATTGTATAAGGAACGGCCTTAAGCCTTCCTTTCCGCTATCGTATTTTTCTAGTATCGGGATCTTTGACTTCGTCCCAAGTCCCGCCCGTACCTGTTGTAGCGATCCTTGTAGCGATATTATGGCCTACTGTAACTTAACTATCTGAGCTACTTATTACTAGATTAGGGCCGCTAGGTTCGTTGCTGGAGCCCTAGTTACGCTTTCCCTAGAGGTGTTGCGTGAGCTAGATAGAGTTACCATATCGACGTAACCTTAGTTTAGGGTAGTTAATATATTATACGTTGTACGTACCTTTATACGGGATCCGGGTTAGGGCCGATAGAACGTTTGTCGTACCGTTGGTTTCTGATAGGTCAAGATTAAGTCAACGAATTCTATTACTAGAATAACCACTTAGGAAAAGATCCAATCTTGTTCGTAAGTGTTAGGTAAAGAACTAAAGATTAACTACAAAGAATTAAGACAGAAAACCTAAGAGATCCTCTATCTTCTTATATCTGTCCCGCTTTGCCTTGCTCTACTTGCTCTGTTCGCTAAGATACAGATCAACCAGATCATTATTGGTCATACTCTGTTTACTCTGTTCGCTAAGACACAGATCAACCAGATCATTGTCACGTAATGTTGGATCACTAACTAAGCCCTTGTCTTGGCTTCCAACCTTCTCGGGATGCCCCGTATCCTGTGATTCGCGTGGGGTTGTAACATACTACTACTTAAGCTACTACTTAGGAATCTATATTAAATTAACTCCTAACGCCGAATCTATTAGTTTTAGAAATAGCTTTACCTAAGCTACTATAGCTATTAAATCGACTCTTAAAGCGTAAGTACGAAACTAAGCCTAATTCGAATTATATAGAGTATTAAGAACTAATAAATACTAACCTCTATTAATATTATATTCTATCTAAAGAATTAACTAGAGTAGTAAAGAAGAAGTCTATATAAAAGAACTCTAGCTTCTTTATTAACGCCTACTAGTTAGTCTATATAGCTACCTTAGTAATAGTACTAAAAATATAATTTAAATATATAGAGCTACTAGTAGAACTAAAATACTATAAGAATATAATAAAATTACTATCTCTCTATAAGGAAGGCTTCCTATAAGCTATATAATAAGAACTAGTAATAATTAAACGTAAAGAAACCTATAAGTAGATAACCTAGGACGAATATAATACTTAGTATACTTAAGATAATAAGGTTCTCTTATTAATATAGGTATATAAATATAAACTCGATAATTAAGACTACTTATTAAAATATAAGACTCGGATCTATATATATAGCGATCTATAAATAATAGTAAAAGATACCTATACTACTATACTAGCTATTCGAATATTTTAAGCCCTAGTAGCTATTACTACCTACTTTAATATAGAAATCTATTAATATAATACTATTAACGCGTTTACTAATACTAAGCTATTAATACTAGTCTACTATTATTAGCTAGAAGGATTCTCTAATTCTAATTACCTATAGAAACTACGCCGAGTACTCTATAGCCTAAAGACGTTTCTATTACTCTAGTATAAAGAGCTTACTAAAATACTTATAGAGCTAGGCCTTATACCTATTAAAGACGCTTCCTACCTATAGAAAAACGAGAAACTATTAGTCTTCTTTTTTATTAATAATATCGTCGTTCTTAGTATACTAGTATATATAGCTATCCTATACGAATTTAAGTATAAGCTATTATAACGATATAAGATTAGATCTCTAGAAGAACTATAGACGTTCTATAGTATTTAAACTATTAGAGATCGCGATAGTAGCTTAATCTAGCTATTATAGAGCTTATATATCGAGAAGTTTACTTAGAAGTATCCTTTACTAAAGTCCTATTTAAAGCTACCTACTATATTATTACTACTCGAGGAACTAATACCCTTAGAGAATAAAATAATAGATTTAATTAAGTAATAATATACTTAGCTAGTCGGATCTATTAGCTATATAGTAGGAGCTACTCGACTAGATATCTTAAAAGCTTACTTAAAACTAGCTAAATTCCTTATAAATCCTTCGTAACGGTACCTAAACGCTACCTATTAAATAATTACCTATCTACTAAGTATAAAGAATCGAGTAATATACTATAATATATTAATATCTATTAAATTAGTATATATTACTAATAAACTTATATCTAAACTAATACCCGACTTCTATAGAGTATTAAATACCTCCTTTACTAATTATAAGGCTACCTAGAAGAGCTTATAAGGATATATATTCTTTCTATTCAATAGACCTATTAATTAGAAGGCTATACTATAATAATATATTATAAAATTAATAATTAAGGTAGAACTAATAGCCGTCTCGTTAGCTAGTACTAAGCTAATATAGTAGTAGAGAGTATTTAAACGTATTAGATTCGATCTAGATTATAAACGATTATTATACTATAATAACTAGTAAATAATTCGGCTACTTACCTTATCTACCCTACGGCTTAAGACTATAGTATAGTACGTTAATATCTATTACTACTAGCTTCGTTAGAAGGTACTATTAAGTAATATTAATATTTTATATATCTTATTAAATAGTTAGCTAGCTAATAACCTTACTAAATTACTACCTAGGTAAAAATACGAGAATTAGGTATTACTCCTAAACTTTAAGGATTTTCCTACTATATAGGCTTCTTAGCTAACTATATAGGCTATTTAGCTAATAAACTAGTATACTAATTCTATTAGTATACTATATAAAGTAAAATTAAGGGCCTTATACCTCTAGAGACGTCTAATTATATAAGAAACCTATATATACTACGATAGCGGCGGCTACCTATCTAGTACTATACTAATATAGAGACTAGCTCTCGACCTATAATATAGCTCCTTATACTTATAAGGAGAGGGAGATCTATTAGCTAATAATAAGCTTTAAAAATAAAAACTTTAAAACCTATAAATAAACTTTAAAACCTATAAACTTTAAAAATAATAAATAAACTTTAGCTTCGAATCTACGTTTAAACCTAAGGGGGGTATATAAGTAGCCGAGCGCTATATATTATATAACTACTCTATTTATATAATAATTTATACTAATTTACTATAACTCTATACTAAACTTATAGTAGCTATATAATACTAAAGTTATAGTAACTATATACTAATTTATAGTAATTAATTTAGTTACTAGATCTAGCGTAACTCGTATATAAGGCTCTCTACTCGCGCCCTAACTAGATAGTTAGACTACTTAATATATTTATTCTATACCCCTACCTACTTATAAATATAGAGATAGTAGTATACTCTATCCCTATACTAGCTACTCTTCTAAAGGTTTCCGGCCCTAATTTAATTATAAGTAGAAAGTATATCGTATCTTTAATAACTTTAAGTAATTCTAGCTAGAAGAAATAGAATTAAAAGCCCTCTTAATAGGATTATACTAGATAGTCTCTATTAAGAACTCTATTACGTTCTAAGAGTATAGTATTAACGTTCTAATTAGAGACTAATTAAAAGAAGAACTATTAGAAGTATTACTCTAAAGGCGATAATAGATTAGATAAAACTTAAAAAGAGAAAGATAACTTATTTTTAAAAAAAGATAAGCTCTAGTTACTAATATTACTATAATACTACTAGGGTTAAATACTAATAGTAAATCCTTATAGATTACTAGTAATATAAGGATATACCTTTCTATAGATATTTTAATATAGGCCTAGAATCTTTTTAATATAGGATTAGACTTAAATATTATTAAGAAGGACCTTATATTATAGTAGAACCTTCTTAAGACATTATTACGTATAAAATTATAAATATATTAAGTCTCTAGTATACTACTATATTTAGAAGAGCTATACGTTATTATAATAATAATATAGAATTCTTAGAATATAATAAGAATAATAGGTTCTTAGATATTTTAAACTATCTTTATAAATAGCTATAACTTTATCCTCGACTAGCTATAGCTATACGAGGTAGACCCTTAAGTAGATTATTAAAAGAGATCTTTTAAGTAGTAGAATAGGAGTATAATAGCCGAGTATATTAAAGTTAAAGTAATATTTAATAACTTAATATAATAGCTATAATCTAGAGAGAAAGTATATATACTATACCTAGGAAGCTTTTATACTCGATTACTTATAAGTAAGAAAGAGTATTAACTCTAATTCTCTAATATAGTAGAGGCCGTAGAACGTTTATAGATATCTATTAACGAGATATAAACCCTAGAGGATAATAAGCCTTAAGATACTTAATACTAAAATAAGTAGAATCTACTCTAGTTAAAAAATTAGACTTTATAATTCTATAATTACCTTATCTACTATATAAAGTAATATCCTAAATTAGTATAGCTACTTAAGGCTATAGTCTCCTAGGTTATAGTATTAGTAATAAATATCCCTCTATAAAGAGTCGCGGCTCTTTATTAAAAAGGACGATAGAAGTTTAAAAACTATCTAGATACTTTCTATAATAATTCTAATAAGAAAATTAACTCTAAGGAAGTTATAAAGGTACTAGAATACCTTTATAATTAGCTTTAATACTTTAGTTTTAAGCTCGTCGGTAGAATTACTCCTAACTTAGAGTATAATTATACTATTAATTTTAAGAAGAAAAAGATACTATTAAATCTACCTATTTATAATCTCTCTAGAAGAGAACTTAAAATTTTAAGGGAATATCTTAATAACTCTCTAGAGAAGAGGTAGATTCGGTCTAGTAAGTTCCTAGTAGAGACTCTAATACTTTTTATATCTAAAGTTAATAGTATATTTTAATTATATATTAATTATAAGGATTTAAATAAGGTAATAATTAAAAATTATTACCTTATACCCCTTATAAGCGAGATACTAGATTAGCTATCTAGGGTTAAGGTCTTTATAAAACTTAATCTCTATAAAATATATTATTAATTACGTATTAAGAAGAATAACGAGTAGAAGATAATATTTAAAATATACTATAACTATTTTAAATATCTAGTAATACTATTCGGTCTTATAAACGTATCTACTACGTTTTAGTCATATATTTATAGGGTCTTAGATAGTCTATTAGATAAAATATATATCGTCTATTTAGATAATATTCTTATATACTTTAAGAAGAAGGAGGACTATAAATAATATATTTATAAAGTCCTTAAGAGATTATATAATTAGGGACTCTATTATAAAATCTTAAAGTATATCTTCTCTATAAAGTTAGTAGAGTTTCTCGACTTTATAGTAACCCTCTACGGGATAGTTATAGACCTAATACGAGTCTAAATAATTAAAGAGTAGCTAGAGCCTAAGAGCTATTAGGATATCTAAGTATTTTTTAGATTTATAAACTTTTACTAATAGTTTATATATAACTACTTAGATATTATTTATTTACTTCTAGAATATATAATCTTTATATAGAATCTAATACTAGTCTAATAAGATTCTAGTAAGAACGTATTAGTAGGAAAGTTAAAGAAGATTAAAAAGAGTCTTATAAAGTAGTATATCCTTTAGTTTTAGCTAGAGGATATATATAATATATTTCTTATACTCTATAAGCTCTTTATAAGAGCTCCTATCCTCTAGTACTTTAATCTAGTAAAATTTATAATAATTATTACTAATATCTTTAAGTTTACTATAGTAGCTATTCTATTATAGCTATAAATAATAGTACTTTTAATAGAAAAATACTAGAAACCGGTTATATTCTTTAGTTATAAGTTTACTAGATTATAGATTTAGTAGAATACTTATAATAAAGAGTTATTCGTTATTATAGAAATCTTTAGATAGTAGTAATACTATTTTAAGTATACTTTAGATACTATCCGTATATTATATAACTATAATAATTTAAGATATTTTATAACTATAAAAGTACTCTTATCTAAGTAAGTATATTAGACTAAAGAGTTAACTTATTTTAATTTTAAGATTAAATATAAGCCTAGTATAGAGAATCTAGCTAACGTACTATTATAACGATCTAATTACGCTAAAGACTTTTAGCTTAAAAAGAGAAGGATACTAAGAAATATTATACTTTCTATACTCTAAAATAAACTCTAGGTATAGATACTTTAGAAGTCTATAGCTCTATATACTATAGATTAGATAGTATATAAACTCGACCTTATTAATAAGAATCTATAAGTAATCTATTAGATATTTAAAGATAATATAAATTATTCTACTATAGAATCCTTTAGTATAGTACTAGTTTTTAATAATATATTATCTATTAACCTCGACCTATTTATAGATAGGGACGATAAACCTAAAGAATAATTAGAAGGCTTAGATCTAGTTTTAATATTTCTTTAATATTATAAAGTATTTTCTACCTCTATATTATATAAATCTTTATTAAAAGTTATAAATAATAACTTACCCTTTAGCTAGAAAACCCTTAGGCCGTTATTAGACTATATTCGGGAAGTATAGGAATATAATATAGTCTATTATAAGAATATATAGTATATATAAAAGTCTAAAAGTAAAGAAGAGTAAAAGGACACGTCTTTATAGATTATAGATCTAAAGGATATTCTTTAAAGAGTAGGAAAAGTATAGATTTCTAATAATAAAGCTCTTCGTTAAGCTATTCTTACGAGGAATTATAATAATCCCCTAGAAGACTATTATAGAGTAGATAAGACTATCGAACTTCTATAAAGAAAGTATTATTAGCTAAAGCTTTAAGTAGAGGTTAATACGTACGTATAAGACTATATAGTATACTAGATAAATAAAGTATAAAGGTATAAGCTATAGAGGTTACTAGAACTAATTTCTCTATCGTAGAAGCTATAGTATAATTACTCCCTAGACTTTATTACTAATCTACTAGAATTTAAGGATTCTAAGGGTAACGTTTATAATATAGTACTAGTACTTATTAACTACTTTTTAAAGCTAGTCCGGTACTTATCTATAATAAAGAATATTACTATAAATATATTAGTTAATTTATTATTTATAGAAGTATTTATAAAGGTTAGACCTCTATTATTACTAATCTTAAATTAGGGCTCTATCTTTACTAGTAAATTCTAGTTAGACGTATATTTTTATTTTAACGTTAAATAACGAATAAGTATAGCCTTTTACCTATAGATAGATAGCTAAACTAAATATTAGAATTAGAAGTTTAAAGTATACCTATAGATATACCTAAACTATTAGTAAAATAACTAGTATTAGCTACTCCTAATAGTAGAATACGTATATAACTCTAAGATTTATTTAAGTTATAGTATATACCCTATTAAGATTATAATAGATATTAAATCTAAGGATTTTAACGACGTAGAAGATAAGTATTAGCTCTATTAACTATTTAGTAACTAGAGTATAGACGAAAAGACTCTAAATATATATTAGAGAGTCGTTAACTTTCTAACTAGCTAAGTATAATAGTTTTCTAATATTTAAAAAATATTAACCTATACTTAAGAAAGCTAGTAATACTAGTATAACTTAAAAAGAACGAGTAAGTATTTTACTATTAGTAAAAAGATAATCCTAAAGGCTACTAATATTAAGACTAAGTACCCTTTAAAGAAGTTAGATATAAAGTACTTAGAATCCTTTACTATTTAAACTAAATATAGGAAGCTAAGCTACTAGTTTAAGCTACCTCTATTAATATTCTAGCTATATCCCGTCTTCTATATATCCCTCTTAGAGAAATAAATAAAGTTAAGAGAAGATTTAAACTTTAGACCTAGACCTATATAATATCTAAAACTTAATAATAGTAATTAATATAAAGTTAAAGCTATCCTCGTATATAAGATAGTATATAATAAAAAGCTCTTTCTTATAAAGTAGCTAGATTAGCCGTACAAGGATAGTATATAGAAGTTTAAGATCTCTCTTAATAATTATAATAAGATTCTTATAGAATATTAGACGAATTTAGATAATTAAATATTAGGTCGTCTAAAGTAAAAAGCTATTAGAGAAGTATTATAAACTTTATAGAAGGATAATAATATACGTAAGAAGCCCTAAAGAGGTAGACTACGTAAGTAATATTAATATAAAGAAAGAATTAAAAGATCTAGCTAAAAGGTATCCTTAAGACCTCGCTTAAGGGATACTATATAAGCGAAGTAATTAGTTAAAGAAAGGACGTTATCTACTTTAGTAATAAGCTACGGCTTAAAGAATTTAATAAGGCTAGCCTTTATATATTATAGTAATAGATAGATTATAAATCTAAAAAGAATATATACTTAGAAAGTAATTAGTAAAACTAGACTTTTAATTTAAGTATTTATTTTATCTATATACCTTAAACTAGAAATCTTAGCCGAGCGCTATATAGTCTAAGGGCGACTTAAGTAAGCTATATATACTAAATAAGAAGTTTCTAGAGGAGCTTTATAGCGCCCCCTTCTATAGGGTAATAGACGTTATACCTCTACTAATAATATTCCTATTAGAAATATTAGGGCTATAATAGTATTAATAATACTTACGATTAGTAGCCCTAAGGGGTATACTAGTTAAGAAGTTATACTTAATAAAGTAAGCCTTATAGATAGTAGAGGCTATAAAGTTAGTAGGTACTAGATAGCTAATACTATCTAGCCTATACTAGAGGAATTAGTACGGAAAGCTATTAGAAGAATAGTAGAATATACCTAATAGCGCTAAAAGTTAAGCTTATATACTATAGCTATAGCCTAGTATAATTCTACCTTACTACTAGTATCCTTAATTAAATACTTTTACTTAGTCTTATACTAGTTCTAACTAGTATTAATATTAAAAGTATAGGACTATATATTCTACTAAACCTTCTTAAGTATATTAGAATCTATATCCTCGTTATTACGAGTAGCTCGGGCGTTATAATACTAGATACGCTTAATAGTAAAGGTAAGAAGGTTAAAGTAGTAGTAGAAAGTAGGCTTAACCTATACGAATTATTAGTAGAACTATATTAGTAGGAAGAAGGGAGAACTAATATATACTATTAAGTAGGTTTAATAGTAAGCTTTATACCTATTATAGGTAGTATAGATATTAGCCTTCTAATACTAGTTACTTAAAGTAATCTAATAGAGTTTAGTTATATTAAACTTCTATATAAACTAAAGAAGGTAATTTATATACTAATAGCGTACGAGGGGAGGCTAAGGTTCTAGATAGATAGGAAGAGTATAGATATACTTAAGAAGAGTAGTATTACTATACTAGTTAATAGAGGTAATTATAATAAGAGGTAGGATCTTAAGAGTATTAAGAAATAAAGTAGAGAAATCTAAGAGTAGATATACCTTCTTATACTTATACTAAGAGAGACCGTTCTATATTTAAGCTAATAGTATCCTAGATACTTACTAGTAAGAGTCTAAAATATAGAAATAAAGGCGTCTAAAGAGATATAGTATATAATAATTTATTATCTCTTAAATAAATATTTATAAAGATATAAACGGAATTTCTCTTACTAGAAGAGCTATAGATAAACGAGTAATTTAATATAATTATAAGTTATAATAGGTAATAGCTAGTAATTACTAAGTACTACCGGGTTATACTATTATAATAGATATTAAAACTAAATTAAATAGAGTCTAGACTAGTCCTAAAGCCTTTACGAAGGTATTATAAGTAAGTAGAATAACTATAGAGATTATACTTAGTAAATAGCTCTTATATAAAGATAGTAAATATCTACTAAATAGAAGTTACTAAAAATTATTTATAAGGGGAGTAATAATATTATTACTACTAGTATAAGGATCTATAAGAATACGTATAGACTATAAGTTATAATAGTAATAAATAAAAGTTATAAATATACGTCGATAATAGACTAATACTTAAGTTATATATACTTTTTAATTAAACTAACTATATATTATAAAATTAGGGTTAAGAGCTACGAGGTCGAAAAGACTACGAAAATCCCCTATTAAGGCGGTAGGATATAATATAGATATTAAATACCTAAAAGATCTTCTCTATAAAATTATTTTTTCCTTAGAAATAAGGTTTTTCGGGAGTATAGATACTTAGATAAACTTTTCTAAAGAAAGTAAGAAGACTAATAGAATACGTCGTAGTAAATAACTCTCTATAAGGACCGGGACGGCCTTTAGAAAAGGGGGAGGCTATATTATATCTACTTCTACTAGAGGACTCCTAGATTATTATCGATCTAGCTATAGTTACGTACCGGACCCTATATAGTCCTATATCCTACTATTACGTCTTCTTAAGAATTTATCTTATCTCTATCCGAATATAACCCTTTTACTATCTTAGTATTTCTATATCTATCTATCTATACGTACCTTATACTAAGACTAAATTAAAGTAGTACTTTACTAAGTTAAAATATAAGGTAGTACTCTAAATATTAAAGAAGTTTAGTTTATATCTTTATAGTACCTAATTTACTATTAAGATAAATATTAGTACCTTAATTATATAGTTTAATTAATTATCTACTAATCTTCTTAGGTTAGTAATAAATTAGTAACTAGCTATAATTCTACTCTAGAACTTTAAAATATAATATAGGCCTAGGAAGAAGAATATAATTACTAATACCTTATTAAGATATTCTTAACTAAAAGGATAGGTCTAACCCTAGAAAGAAGAGGAAGATTTAAAGCTATTTATAGACTATATTATTAATAAATATAATAAATTAGTAGAAGTCTTCTTTATTACTAATTCTAGAATCTTTAATAATAACTATTTAAATAAATTAAAAGAGATTACTTACTTCCTATATATAGTATATAAGCCTAATAGACTATTAAGAAGTAAGAAAAGGAATTAAATAAAGATAATATAAACCTTCTTTATAAAAGATAGCTATCTTTTTAAGAAATTAACCTAGAATCTAGCTATCTAATAGGTAGTTAATAATCCTAATATTTAGAAGACTTTAGTATAGAAAGTTTATTAAGTACTATACTATTAGGGTATTTAAGAAATATTTATAATAATTTAGTATTAATTTTAGTAAAAGAACTAGTTTTAAATAGTAGTAAAAGAACTTCGAAGCTACCTTAAGTATTAATAAAAGTAAGATAATAGAATAGAAGAAATACTTAAGATTAGTAATTCTAGAGTTATATAGAATTAATAGACTATTAATATTATCTATATATCTATTAGTAAAGGAGGAGTTTAATTTCTTATAATTACGTACGAATATCTATTAAAATAGATTAAAGCTAGAGCTCTAAAGGATACTATATTTAAAAATATTATAAAGTTTATCTACTAGAATATTATTTACTAATAGAAAGCGTTCTCCTAACTAAGTATTAATAGAGGGTCTAAGAATAAGTTAGTAATTAAAGTATTAGCTAAGTACTATAGAATATATAGGATCTAGACTTCTTCCTATAATTTAAAAGTATAGGGTTTAATTAAATAAGATTATTAACTACTAGTTATTATACTAGTAAAGCTACTAGATTACTAGTTAGAGAACCTACTATTAGTACTATAAATTAATAGAGTAATAGTTCGACGTTTAACTAGATATATATTAGCTAAGCTAGTAATAAAGATTTAGCCTATTCTACTAATCGAACTTAGTCTAAAATCGTAGTAGATACTCCTATAAAATAAGGTAGTTTTAACCTCTAATTTACTTATACTCTAAGTAAAATAACTTAAGTAGAAGGATAAGAAGCTAGTAGAAGTAATTAGTTATACCTAGTAGTATAGGCTTAAGATAGCTAATTAATAGGATTAAGTAAAAGATAATTAGAGTAACCTAGTAGCTAGAGATTTAGTTCTTATTTAGAATATTATTAGAGCTAATAATTAATTAGTAAAGTAGAAGTTTAATAATAGGTAGCTAGGACCTTATTATATAATAGAGATTAAAGTAGAGTACTTATACTATAGACTTATAAAGCTTAATAGAACTCTATTTACTTATACTATATATAGTAATTAGTTAAAGTAATTTTATTAGAAGAATTTTAATAATAAGATAATAGAAATACGAAGTAGACTAAAGCTAATTAAAGAGAACCTACTAATTAATAATTATTATTTAATATTAAGAGTTTTAAGGTATAAAGAGGTTAAAGAACTAAATAAAGACTACCTAATAATATAAGCGTAGACTAATCGAGTAAAATTCCCTATAATAAAAGTACCCTTAATATAAAGATAAGCTCTATTACTAAAAGTTATTATTTAATAAGCTATTACTAGACTAGAGGTTAAAGAGATAGAATATTAAGTAACTAGTAGCGAATTAGGGAGTAGTAATAAAGAGTAATTAACTAAAAGACGGTTAATATTAGTTAAGAAGGAATCGTAGATCCTAAGCTATAATTAGGACTATTTATTTATTTTAATTTTCTAATTTTTATTTCCTATTATTATTATTATAGACCTAGTAGAGAAGGATTATTAGTAATAAGAAAAAAATAGATTAGAAAGTAAGATTTTAAAAATTATAAACTAGTCTATAGAAGTCTAAAGGCTATATAAAGATATTAGAAGCTAAATATAAGAAGCTATAAAGAGAAGAATTAAGAGCTAATTACTAATTAAAGAAGTAAAATCTAGGAAACTTATATAACCTAAGTAGTAGTAGTATTATTACTACTATTATAGCCTTTATTACTACTACGGTCGCTATAATAGATATTCTTAGAACTCTTATTCTTATCTTTATTCTTACCCTTATCCTTAGATAACTAATAAAGAATTATTAATATATTAGAATTCTCTAATACCTTATTAGTAGTATAAGTTATAGTAAATAGATTAAATTAGATATATAGGTAATTAGAATTTAGGGATAATAGCTAAGTTAAAGAATTACTTTAATACTAATTTTAGTACTTATACTATACTTAGAGCTTATATTACTAATATTAATATTTAATTAGTTCGTACTACTCTTACTTAATATTACTAAAGCCATCCTACTTAAATCTAAATAATTATTAAGAATAGCTAGAAGACTAAAGATAGAAGTATAGCTTAATCGACTTAGCCCTAATAAACTTATTAAGAAACTAGATTATAGAGTAGTATAAAGAAGAACTTAAAAGAAAGTTTAATTAAGAGTCTAGTTAAGAGTTTAAAGAAGAGCTACTAGTATAAGAGCTAGTTAAAAAAGCTTAAGAGAAAGAGTAATATAGTTATATCTTACTTAGATCTATAATATTACTAGGATCGATCTTAGTAAGTAGGTATATAGTACTAATACTATCTAGTCTAATAGATTAATAGGTAAAGATAAGAGAAGGAAATTAAAAATAACTTATAGAATATAAAGTAGAATCTTAAATTTCTATTAACTATATAGTTAGTATAAAATCCTTAGACTATTAACTAATTATTCTAATATATCTATTAGTAGCTAGCCTAGATCTTACTAGTCTTTAGGTTAGTATACTAATTATAGATTAGACTAACTTTACTATTATAATCTTAGATCTAAAACGCGTAATAGTATATACTAATCTAAATATTCTATAAATAGAAACTCCTCTAAGTCCTTAAGCTAAAGAAGTTATAAATAATTATACTATCCTTTATAAGAAAGTTAGAATTATAAATAATAATAAGATTATACTAAATTATATACTAGATAGTATTAATACGTAGAATAACTTCTAGAAAGATATCTCGATACTTAATATTATAAAGATACTAGTTAAAGTTAATCTAAAAAGCTTAATTAATAATTTAATTAACCTATAGAGTTACTATTAATAAATTAGTATAGATAATAACTAATTAGAAAGAGAGAAAACTTACGCTACTCTAGAATAGTAGTATTAGTTATTATTAAAGAATAGTCGTAGAGCTTTAATTTTTAGTCGTCTTTTCTACCTCCTAGAGGCTAGTTAGAAGGATATTAGCTACTACTACTACTACTAAAGGTATCTATAGTAGTACTACCTATAGATAGGTCGATAGTAACGCCCTTACTAGATATAACTAGAAGGAGAAGTAAGAGGCTTAAAGATTAAGAAGCTAAAGGCTTAAAAGACTATTAGGCTAATAGATAAGATAAGTAGTTATAAGAAGAAGATTAAAAAATCCGAGAGAGTATTAGAAGAGACCTTTTATATATATTTTAGTTAGTTACTAGTTATAAAGAAGTTAAAATAAGAGTATTTAAAGACTTACCTATAGATATTATTATAAAGTTACTAGATAAGAGTTTAAGAGCTATATAGAGGTAAAGAAGCCTATTAAAAAGCTAGAACTAAGTTAGAAACTAATTAGTTTTATAATAATATATTAGACTAGTTAGAGAAAGCTTATCTTTATAATTATACTAACTTACTATTAAAGATTCTAGAGAGAGAGGCGTATTAAGATTAGACTATAGCCTATTTATAAAGAAAGAAGAAAATAAAAGGTTTATTAATAACTTCTTAAGATCGTTTAAAGGTAGAGATTACTTAAAGAAGGATTCTTAATAGACTAGTAGTAAGGTTTACTATTAATAACGTATTAGTATTATATAAAGTTACTTAATCGGGTAGTAAAGCTTAAGGGGGTTAAGCTCTTTTAATTAGAAAGGAAAATATAATATAGTAGTAAAGGGAGCCTCTTAATTAAGCGTCGAAGGCTTAGGTAAGCGGCGAAACGTTAGACTAGGCTTCGAAGAGCTATTATCTAGAAGTATCTTTAACTAGAGTTTATTATCTATTCTATTATATAGTAGATAGAGGAAATAGTTTAATTTAACTAATTTTTAGCCGTCTATTCTATTAACTTTCCCTCTTCTACTCCTCTAACTACGAGTTATAAGCTCTACTACCCTATTTCTAATATACCTATATATTATAATATCCTTAAGTATACTATATAAGTTATAATATTTATTAAGAATAATATATATTACGATCTATTAAACTAAGCTATTAATAATAGTAAAGTTATTATATAGCTTTAATTATAGATAAAGCTTAAGAACCTTATAAAGAACTCTATTCTAATAAAATTTAATAACTATTTTAAATTTTAGAATATTAAATAGTACTAAAATAATAACTTTAATTTCTTCTTTAACTATTTTATAACTCGCGAAGCTATTTTAAAGGTAAAACCTTTTAGTAGTAATATAAGTCTTAATATATTAAAGATATCTATAATATAAAATAAGTACTTAGAATCTTTATATTATAAGATATAAAAGAGTAGCTAGCTTAAAAATATATAAACTTAGATATAGTTTAAATATATCTTATAGAATATAAAGATAGTAATATACTTTATTTTTATACTAGTTACTCTCGTAAAGGTTTCTAGTCCTAATTTAATTATAAGTAGAAAGTATACTATATCTTTAGTAACTTTAAGTAATTCTAATTAGAAGAAATAAGATTAAAAGCCCTCTTAGTAGAGTAATACTAAATAATCTCTATTAAGAACCCTATTATACTCTAAGAGTATAATATTAATATCCTAATTTAAAACTAATTAAAAGAAAAACTATTAAAAGTATTACTTTAAAGGTAATAATAGATTAGATAAAATTTAAGAAGAGAAAGCTAATTTATTCTTAAAAAAAGATAAACCTTAGTTATTAATATTACTATAATACTACTAGAGCTAAATACTAATAGTAAATCCTTATAGATTACTAGTAATATAAAAATATATCTTTTTATAAATATTCTAATATAGGCTTAGAACCTTTTTAATATAGAATTAAACTTAAATATTATTAAAAAGGATTTTATACTATAGTAGAATCTCTTTAAGATATTATTATATATAAAGTTATAAATATATTAAATCTTTAATATACTACTATATTTAGAAGAGCTATATATTATTATAATAATAATATAAGATTCTTAAGATATAATAAGAATAATAGATTTTTAAGTATTTTAGACTACCCCTATAAATAACTATAATCTTATTCTTAACTAGCTATAGCTATATAAGGTAGACCTATAAATAGATTATTAAAAGGAATTTTTTAAGTAGTAGAATAGAAGTATAGTAATTAAGTATATTAAAGTTAAGATAATATCTAATAACTTAATATAATAGTTATAATCTAGGGAGAAATAAGTAAAAAAGAATATTAATTTTAATTCTCTAATATAGTAGAGGCCGTAAAACGTCTATAAATATCTATTAGTAAAATATAAATTTTAGAAGATAATAAGTCTTAGAATACTTAATACTAGAATAAATAAAGCTTATTTTAGTTAAAAAACTAGATTTTATAATTTTATAATTATCTTATTTATTATATAAAGTAATATTCTAAACTAATATAACTACCTAAGGCTATAGTCTTCTAGATTATAATATTAGTAATAAATATCTCTTTATAGAAAATTATAGTTCTCTATTAAAAGGAATAATAGAAGTTTAAGAACTATCCGAATACTTTCTATAATAATTTTAATAAGAAAATCGACTTTAAGAATTTTTTTTTTTTTTTTTTTTTTTTTCTAAGGAAAAGCTATATTACGTAACTATACTATTATAGGGGAGTTTTTATAA
>JASJFT010000307.1:0-42091 GCA_030770425.1 Darksidea phi | reverse complement strand
CCCCCCCCCCCCCCCCCCCCCCCCCCCCCCCCCCCCCCCCCCCCCCCCCCCCCCCCCCCCCCCCCCCCCCCCCCCGGTCCTCGGTGCAAAAGCCGCCGAAGAGGAAATGCGGGCCGTCCTTCTCTCTTTGGCTCTTGGCAGAGCTGAGCAAAAGGCTGCCGCCTCATTGGCTGAAATGTTAGCGATTGGCAGGATACAAGGAGAGTTAGAAGGAAGTAATTCGGATTGCCACGATGTTTTGAACTGCTTGGTGCTATCGACCATCAGAATGTGAAGAGCCAGCATGATAGAAACCATCGGGTTATCAAGCCAACCACATAGTAATCTAGGCCACAAATGCACCCCCTCGACTTCCCATTAGGTAGTATCTGTGGACCCCCATAGCGAACCACATTTAGCGGCTCAAACATGTAATCTAGAGACACAGATTCTGGATACACCTGCGGCGCATCGACTAGATCACTGATCACCATATGCGTCTCCAAGTCGTGGCGGTTGAAACTAGGTGGTTCTATTTGGCCATTTCCTAGTCTGCATGTCAACACTTTGTCTTCCCGTTTCACACTCACACCAGCACCACATTCCCGTCATCAAAGCCCTCACCACACACCTTCGACAGAAAGCGGTTCGAGATCGGGATCGTGCTCATCGCCCCAATCCATCTTCTCTAGTTCCCTTCTGAAGAAGTCTTGTTCCTCTTCCAAGACACCACTGCTTGCGCCCATACCCTCAGGGTACCTCTTCAAATTATGCCAATGCGTTAATGCTCGGAGCGCTTGTTCGAGCGGCACGCTCTCATCGACTTCAGCGTCAACATCGCTGCCTGCTAGCCAGTCGTCTCGTAGTTCGGGTCTGCAGTGAAGATACACAGCGGTGATAACACGCATGTTGGACTGACGCCACTTGCGTCCGCAATATGGAACTTGGTTCTTGAACAGTTTCAAGGTGTAGAGACGCAATTCGGGTTGAGGCACCTTGAGGCTCTTCCGTAGAAATTGAGACGACTTGTAGGAAACGAGCATAAGATTTCGATGTGCTTTGTTCTTGCAGATCTTCTGCATGATGCGCAGATAGTTGATGGACGTAAAGAAGGCGCGCCACGAGAAGTTGGTAATGGGCTCCTTAGGAAGCTCGCTCGTGGGGAAGCCCAGTTCGTCAACCTCTGGGACTGCTCGTAGGGACGATGGCTCGACCTCGGAATCGGCCTCCGTATTCTCATCGCGATGCGTCCGGATTGGAGGCGGGACGGCATCGTCTGAGTCAGAATCGGCCTCACGCTTGTCCTCAAGCTTTTCCTGGTCCACGCCGATTCTAGAGTGAGATCGACAGAAGTAGAAGAAACTGCATACATTAGCGAGCAGAAACTGAGATAGCGGCAAACACTTACTTCAGCTCTTTCTGCTCACACTTGAAGTTGACCACTTTCTCAATCTCTTGCAGCTGTAAAAGCTTCAAGATCAGTGGTACGTAGCTGGAGTCGACCAGGAGTTGAGTGATATACTCGAACTTTAGGATGTCTAGAAGATAACGTCAACGTCGGTGGCTGAAAACATCAAGTTTACGTACGAGAAACTTTAAACCACTTTAGAACTAGGATCAGAATGCCGGACACTGCCTTGTCCAGTATTTCTTGCATACGCATCGCATCAAGCTCCTCGTTTGTAGCCACTGTACCATTGTGGCCGTTGACCCCATTCGTCTCAGTTCGCCCATTGCCGTTTTGGTTGTCCTGATATTGGAACCCGCTCTGAAGACCATTGACGCCGTTCGCTTGCGTGACTAGAGCCGTTACGTGGGACAGGATAGCCTTGATGAGGACAATAATGACAGACTGCAAGTTCGGTAATGCCTTTCGCTGCAGGGCTGTTAGTTTCATATAGAGCAAGGGGTGATGGAGACGGACGTAGAACTCTTCGACCAAATCCATCCTTTCTTCGATACTTCCCGACGGATGTGGATCCTTCTTCGCACGATCCTCCTTTGGCTCAAGTGAAAGCTCATCAACATCGGCATTCTCGATTGCGCCTGACCAGCCTCGCTCATACTTCATAAACTGCACGCGCTCCTCCCATAACTGTTTCATGGCCCGTGTCGCCCGCATGCGCTTGGCGAACAGGTCAGCCGCTTCCAGGATTGAGGTCGGAATGTCAGGCCCTTCCCATTTCCGGCCAACGAGCAGGTCTTGCAAGTCAGTGGAGCCTTTACCGCCGAGCTTGTTGCTTGCTTCATCCAGAGGAGGGTAGAGAAACGGGAACATCTGGTTCGTCTGGTAGTTCTGCTTTTTACCACCTTTCCCACCCGGCCCGGCTGGAGAGGGTGGGGGCGAAGGGGCAGGAGTTGCGATATGGACGGGCTGATTGAGGATAGAAGTGTTGTTACCGTTCATGTCACCCAGCCCCGAACCGTACACGTGGTTGCCGGCAACTTTGTTCGGATGGTTTTTCAAAGGCGGAAGGATAGAATTGTTCTCAGGCTCTAGAGGGAATAAAGGCGGCGGCGGGTTGTAAGCAGGATACTTGGATAGTATCTCTTGGCGGAAGAGATGATAGTCCAGCGGCGACGCAGTGATGATGGGCTGGCCCCTCGCATCGGCGGATTCGAGTTTCTTCATTTTAAAAGAGTCCTTGGCCATATCTACCTGAGCAAGGCCCCCGAAAGCAACCAACATCGTTTTCCAGAGCAGAAGACTGACTTTTGTGAGTGGCAAACTGATGGTATCATCCCATCGCAGCCGCGTAATGACATCCACAAGTATCATTAAAAGACCAGGGTCATGGAGACCCAGAATGGCGCTCCTGATGGTCAGGTCGGCATCCCGTTTTTCATCGAAGCGTGCGACTTCAAGGATCACGTAGATAGCAGTCGAGGCGCACCACACTTCACGACGCTCGGCCTCCTTCCCATCACGTGGAGCAGCCAAGTCTATGTCGACTCCGCAAGCTCGGAGATAGGATGCACGAAGCGTGTCCACGAGGGATTGAAGACCATCAACATCGACGAGTAGCCGGACGTTCCTCATGAGCAGCTGCACTTGCTGTTTGGACTTGTCGTAGGTACCTACAGGGTGGCCGTCTCCTGGACTAAGGCTTTGTTCTCCTGCTGTATCGGCTTCCGTATCGAGCGCAGGCAGACCAGCACTCTCATACCAGCACCCGAGGAGAATGTAGACCAGCGCTTCCAGCTTCTTCAATCTAGAGACAGGATCCGGCTGCCTAATGGCGCCAAGCAGGTACTGCACAAACTCGCTCTGCTCCTGACGGGTGGCTTTCGTCCAATCCAGTCCGCCATCCTCGTATGTAGCGTTGTTGAGGCCGCTGAAAGCGCCCCACTCCTGTGCGAATGATGTCTGAGACTTTAGCAGCATAGCCTGCTCCTCCACGCTGTATGAGAACCATTCCTCCAGCTCGTCCTCGAACGACGACGCATCCTCGTAGGTGAAAGCATAGGGTGTAGGGTCGACTTTGGGCATGTCCCGAACGAGGTTCTGCAGCTGTGCCAGCGACAGCGAGCCGTTCGACTGGTTTGCATCAGGCGGCGGCGCAGGCGGTGCCGGTGGAGGGAGATGAAGCGGCGCGGGCGGAGGGACCGAGCTGTCTCTGTGCAGCCCAGGCCGTACGGGGAGCGACGTGCTGCGTCCATCAGGCAGTTCTGCTGGGACGGCGCTCTCTTCGAGTAGAAGACCTTGCTGCTCGGCCGTGTCGAGTGGGAGGTCGAGCTCCTCCGCGGGCTCTGCCTCAATCACTGGGGTCTGAGTACCGGGTATGCCCAAGAGCTCGGCCTCATCTACGGCTGGAGGCACAAAAGGCTCATCGGGCAGGCTATCGTTGGCCATTCTAGCTCACGGTGCGGTGGGTGCGTAGAGGAAGGTGTGGTGGTGGGGAGATTTAGGCGTAGCCGTGACCATAGCCACCATATTGGGGTGTATTTCAAGGTCGGTCCATAATATTAGGTACAAGGTTTCAGATACCGACTGCTCAACGCAGTTAAACAGCAGGCGGTCTGCTTTGCCCGGAGGTAGTGTCCTTCGATGTCGAGATAATGGCTCGTGCGCACACCGCGGACCCCACCAATGAAGGTCAAGCGGGAGACAAACTTGAGACGGTGTAGCTGTTCGCAACCCGAGAAAACATGTCTAGATTCGACGTTCTCGTTCATAGTCAATGTATCTACGTTAACAAGCGAAAGTCAAGCTACAAATCGCCCTTGCACGAGAATATATGCGTCCATGAAGTCACCAACATATATGATCAAATAAGTACGGATTCATAGGCTGTCATTTCATTGCGAAGTCTCATCGCCAAAAGTATGTGCACTAAGAATCGTAAAGAAAGGGAAAGCTCTCCTATCGGAGCAGCCCTTTACGCTGGCGTATGGCTTGCACCTTGTCAGTGGGCTGTTATCATAACAAAAGGACAGGCAGCCCGACTCTACCTATAGAATGAGTGACGCCTGTCTCAAGCATGGGAGCCGAGTTGTGAGAAACACAAATGTACCAAAGGAGCAGAAATGTTATCCTCATGGATAGCTCGTGTAACGTTCCGTTCAAACAAAACGTCTCCTCTTCTTGAACAGAGACTCCCCTTTCGAAACATGTTTTGCGCGTAAACAGGCAGCCAACCGTAAATGAAAAGGCCGCCGTAATCTGCTCTATGAAATGACAACGCCTCGACAACATCCTGTCGGAAGACCACCACCGCGAAATGAAGTAACGTCTCATCGGGAATATTCGGCTCAGCTACCATTATGTTCCCCGTTGTTCTCGCGCTCTTTGATTTCCTCGGGAACGATACCGGCATTCTCGCATGCGCGTTTGTAAATCGCAACGTCGTCCCACGCTCGTTGGCACTCCGCTTTGAACTTGTCACAGCTGGCGCTCAGCTCAGTGATGGCCTGCTCCGTCAGGAGCTTCTCAAGTGTCCATTTCTCGATATTCTGTTGCTCATTCTCTTTCAACTGAGTGATAAACTGAACGGCGCGCTGAAGAATGGAGCCCTTATTTTTTTCACAGCCGGGGACAATTTTCGCGAGCTCGTTGATGCCCTCGTTGATGGTTTCGCGGCGGCGTCGCTCCACTGTGCATGGCTTAGTTGTGTATAGATCCATTGAGATATATTTGACTTACCTTCTTTGTGGTTGTCCCTGCGGACCTTGTGCCACTCCTCTGACCCAACTGGAGGTTTGTGAGCACCAGTTGAAGGCGGCGAGTCGTTGCCTGCAGATTGGCCCCCTCGGGAGCCTGATGTGGCAGCTTTGAGAGCTTCGAGGCTGAAGTCTTGCATGCCCTGCTGTGGTTGGTGGTGGTCGCCCAATCCGAATGATGACCCGTCTCCAGAGGATGCTTGTGGTTGAAACGATAGCTCGGTCGGTTGGGGTACTGTCATTTGGTGGTACGCGAGAGCGGCGGCGGCGGTATCGGGCGCGTTATTTGCGCCGCCGTTCTGGTGTACGTCGAATTGTTGCTGCATATCGTCCTCGTTAGCCGAAGCGTTGTGCGCAGCAAGAAACGAGGCGGTGGCCTGGTCGCTCAGGTCGTTCGTACTGGCAGAAGGAGCCGGACGGGTCGTGTTCAGGCCTTGATCTCGCGAGTCGCGCTTTCTCTTATTGGTATGGAGACCGTCGTGAGAGCCCAGCCCTGTTTTGGAAGTGTTGGTAGGGTAGCCAGCAGTATCCGCCATAGTCCTAGGATGTCCTTTGTGCAATGGAAGGCGACAGAAGACTGTCAGAGAAGACCGTGCCTTCCTGCGGGGGCAGCGGTCTTATCCTGCGAGCTTCGACGTCGTCCCTCAGGCCTCGGGGTCGACACGAATAGCAAGCGGGGCTTTGTGGAGGTGAAACGGCGTGGTTATATGGGCAGCCACGACACACCCGTAGGTGAATAGCTCAAGTCGGTCCGGTGACGAGGACGAGGACGGAAGCGGCGTGCCTTGGGCGGACGCGTGTGTGCGGTCGAGGTCGCAAACCGCTGGGCTGGCGGCGAGGGGTGGCGCTTTGCCCACCAGTTCACGCGCGATCGGGATGCGGTGTCGCTGTCGCAATCATGCGCCGACCGAGCGCATACAGGACCCTGGCGGAGGACAAACGTTAGCACGGGTGCGGGCAGGAGAATACGTGAAGGTGTAACAAGGCCTCGACCGGCCGTCGATTGGTCGCGTTGATTGCTCGCCGCCGTGGGACCAGGCTGTCAATGCTGGAAGAGAAGCCGTCGTATGGCGCAAGGCAATGCGTCGCCGCGAGCGCACAACCGTGTCGTGCCGCCTCTCTGCCAGAAACGCGCGCGCTCATGGAGCTCCGCGAGGCGGATGCGACATCAGACGAGCTTCCCGAGGCAACCACGGCCGGCGCGCGGCAGGCGCGACCGTGGACGGCATGAAGATACCGTCGCCTACTCGGCACAGGTCGATTCGAAGGTGCAGATTCGACTTCGAAAACTGCGACAATAGCTCCTCCATCACCCATCGTCGCTTACCTTCTGATCAGCTGACAAGGGAAGCCAGCACGATGTCGAGGTAGGCAACCGGAACAGGCCAGTTGCACGTTTGTAACAAAAGACCGGCAACAAGTTTCCCGCAAACGAAAGAAGGAGCGAGAAGATGAGAACGGGAACCACTTACTTGTAAGTAGACTGTTGACACAGAAGCATTCAAGAGTCCTGGATATCTCATGAAGGTCACGCTGGTGTAAGAGAGGTCACAGGTCATGTGCGATTGTTAAGTAGACGGGGCGGGCCCAACCCGAAGGGGGCGGGGGACCAATGAGAAAGTTCCTCGCCGCCATGCCCATGCCTTTCAAACCCCCCGTCCCTCAAACAACCATGCCACACACAGCGAGCCCGTCTTCAACAACTTGACCTGTATCGGACTTTGTTCTTCGAGGTAATCAGAACAGTTATTCCGCTCTTCGAACTTCAGTCCCGCGAAAAGAACGGCCGGGTGGTCGTGACATCGAGCGCTGGTGCACACCTCTGCGGCGCAGTTGGAGCCTCTCGAAGCACCTTGAATGTGTTCAACACTGGATGGATGTAATTCTGCCCTTGGGGGGTGGGTTCTCAGCTTGCATCGGTGCTGTGGGCATGGCCAGACACACATACCCTGCCGAGTTTCTTTGTTGCAGCCCTCACACCACCACACCATCGTAGGCTATGGTCGTCGATAGCGACTTTCAGATGATGACTGCCTACAGCTTGCTTACCACCTGCACAAAATGGAGCGATCACGCGACCTGCTAGCCACCATGGACGGTTACGGTGGACCCTAAACTACGGTCGGATGTCTTGCACCTCGGCATGTGACATCCGCACACTTTACCTCAAGCAATCAGCCACACCATCTCGTCTACTACCTTCCTTTCCTTGTTATACAGTTGCTCTTGACGCACCATCGTTTATTAGAGCGTCTTCATAGCCCGAAGCAACAGACCATTGTCCTTTGGCAAACGTTGTGAGACCCAGTGGAGCCTTTCCAACATTCCTCACTCCCCCACAGGCTTGCCGGGCTTGCCCATGAGGGAACTGAAGGCACACCTCGCATCTGTATTGGTCACGGTCAATACACCATTACCGTATTCATACTGACTAGACAAGATCCGCTCGCTCCGGCAGCACACCCCTTCGTAGGCACGTTCGATAAGATGGCCAGCATTATGACTCGTCCTATAGATTGCGTACTCTGATAGCCTTCTAAGAGTAACACCCCAGAAGCTCATCTGTGGAACGTGAAGAGGAGGCGTGCAAAAAGCCTTAATGCCCATATGCGTAAAGGGGGAACCAGCACTATCGACCCGTGCCTGTAAACGGGGATAACCCCAAACCGATGGAAACTAACTACAAGCGTACATCCTGCGCGTGATGCCTGAGACGCCAGTAGCTTGTGTTGAGCACCCATGGCAGGTACCTACGAGATACATCCATCGCACGCGTGTATCTCTTCTGTCAGTCCCACAAACTCTTCCATATATATTTGCTCGCACTACAGATCTATTCCCCTAGCCGCTGTAGATGCGTTTTACAAGCGGTGGGAAAAGCTAATAGGATATTACAATACGTCGGACTTAGATGTTTGACGGGACGGCCTAAGGAAGTTCTACCCCTCGAAGCCTATTAGGTTAAATCATCCAGCGAGTAATTCTAGATCCGAAGTGTTCCTCTTAGCTACGAGTTAAATGCCTCGATTACGGTGAACAAACACTACGTCGAGTCGTACTCAATATGGACATAATGTCAGCCTTGCGTAGCACCATGTGATCGCAACACGTCTCAGCTATCCGAATGTAAGTGGTTTGCTCTCCCTTCCCTTGGCGTGCATTCCTCTCATGGCATTGCACGACTCCACCGATCGACTGCACGCGTGAGTGTGACCCTCTTCCGCACACCGCGCAGTCATGCGCTGGTCGCTTCAGGCGGCCGTGACCAGGCTTCATTATCTGACTGCATCCACACTTGAACATGGGGCTGTTGCATGGAAGCAAGCAGCTTGTCACAAGATCGCACTGCTAGGCGTTGTTCTGCGGTCGAAATAAGGTTGGTGGTCCATTAGTAACCCAAGTTGCTCTGACCGTCCACTTAGGGAAGTGGCGATGCTGGCGCAAAATCAACCTTCGCAGCACCATTGATCCTCTTCTAAACCGCATGAGGGCTATGGATACGCCGATCTAACCGCGACTAGTCCTTCTACGCCTGCTATAGTTTCCCCCAAGTCGTAGTGGCACGACGGAGGTACGTATCTCTTCTACGATGGAGCAACATCCTCCCCAACGAGCTCGCGGCTCCCCTTGACAACGCTTCGCAGAGCCAAGTTAGGTCTCATGTTGACAACATAGGTTGCTTCTGAGCTCAGTCTGGTGTTTTGGACATGAAGGCCGGTTCACGTAGCACGGCCAACTGTCGAACCAGCGGGAGGTATTCCCCAAATCGCAGCACATCCTTTCTCCAAAACGTGCCGCAGCGTTCACAGGAAGGCTCTAGGCCTGCAATGTTCCGTTCACCTGGTCCACTCGAACCCCAGGTTTCACGGAGTCACAGTGCGCGACCACCTTCTCGTTGTGGGTTGCAATTCCTCGCTTCAATTAGTCGTACTGTCAGTAGCTAGGAGCCGGTCCTCTTTGCAATACACAGCGCGATGGAAACGACGCCTTTCCGCGACCAACTTCTACATACAGCTGGACGGGACGGTACATACCGTCAGTTGTGGGCACGAGGTTTCCGGGTCGATGGCCAAGGGTGCGAGTTTGGTCGTGGATCAGTCTGAGTGCTAATCGAGCCATACGAGTTTCACCTGGAGACGGGAACGCACGCATGTGCTGCACCCTAAAATCCGGTGATGCAAAGTCGGCAAGGCATATATAGAGGCATGTGAGCACCTCGTATTGTAGACTCGAACCTGCGCTGCTTGAACTTTACGGCGCTGGTAGGCTTTGTTTCAAAACTAGGCTTCTACTTGCAGACTTGCGCTCTGTGTACTCTGGTTTGGCCGAGCATCTCATGGCTCATATAATGTAAAGTTTGTCAATAGATTAGAATGTATACTGATACTGTTTGTTCCACACGAGATTTTTTTTTTTTGTTTTTTGCTAGAGAATTCTGAGCGCACGACACTACATCTACAAGTCCATGCCAAGCATCAGCAACGTAGCTCCAAGTTGAACACTCATTGATGAATGATGCCTGAAGCTGGTCTCGTAGCTTCCACGAGGCCCCAGCGTGCAGTAGCGCCTTGGCATTGTCGAGAGTGGAGGAGCAAGGACTCAGACGACGAATTTCCAGAATTGACCCAGCCCAAGCAACCCAACATCACCATCGCGCCCTCACTCTAATCTCTACTTTCGCGCACCACGCGTAACTTACCTTCCAAACCTTATTCCACCACCCAATTCCACAAAACATGTCATCGGACGTTGTTGCGAGCCCTCCTCCAGCGCCTGCCTCGGGAGAGTCCAAGAGCGCCCGCAAGAAGAAGGCCAAGGCAGAAGCTGCCGCAGCAGCTGTGCCCGCTCCAACTGAAAAGCCTACCTCCGAACTCGGCGCCGGCGGCTCTGATCCAGCAGGCAAGGCCAATGGTGCCGACAGCGAGAGTTCATACATCAGAGAGCTCCAAAAGTAGGCAACTTGCAGAGCTATGGCTTAAACAGACACTGACTGTTGCATGTAGGGGCGTCCGAAATGTCAACAAGAAGCTGGTAGGATCAAGTTTGCGCCTCAGTATAGCTTCGACTAAACTAACCCTCGACACAGAATGCTATGACTAAGGTTGACGAAATTGTCGCTGCTAACCCCGGTGTCTCCATTGACGACCTCGTTTCCGCCCGCAAGATCAACGCTGACCAGAAAGCACAAATTCTGAAGAAGCCCGCCCTCCAAAGCCAGCTTGCGCAACTAGAGGAGCAGCTCGCACAGTACCGGAAATTCGAGCAGGAATACCAGGGCAAGATTGCCCAGGAGAAGGAGATACTGTCAAAGACACATTCCGAGGAGATCGAGACGCTGAGGAACACTCTCAAGGCGGAGGCAGCGCTCGAGCAGAAGAAGGCTTTCAGGGAGAAGTTTCTCACTCTCTCCCGCTTCTTGAGGGCCGCTGCGGCTCGCCGTCAGCTTGAAGAGGATGACTCTGACCTCACCAAGGCTTTTGAGGGTGCGCTTCTGCTGGTTTATGGAGGCGACGCTAGTGCGGTTGCAGCGGCTGAGAAGCTGATCGACGGGACTGAGGACAGCGTTCCGTCGACAGAAGGAGTCGCGTTGAGTGTTACCTGTAAGCTATATACGGTAGTGCTTGCAAACTGATCTAACATATGGACAGACGCCCAGATTAAGCAGGCTGCGCTCGACGAGGCTCCTTTCGCAGGAACCGAGGCATGGGCTGAGGATGTTGCACAGTCCGAGCCATGCCCCCCAGAATCAGAGTCGACATCAGCTGTTGCGACCGACCCCACCGTTGCCCACGCTGGCCTTAACGAGCTCGACACCACGGTGCCTGTCAACGGAGGCGCAGAATCGGCGGACACACCGAGCGCACCCCCGGTTGCTAGCATAGATGCTGGTGCAGCGAACGAGGCTGCAGGAGAATGGGACAAGCAGCGGTCTGGGTCGGACGATCCTCTTGCAGAATCCTTTGAGATAGTGCCGCGAGACCCTGCCGAGGTGGAGAACCCTACGGCTTCTGCACCAATAAACAGCACTTCAAGCTGGGCTGACGATACCCCCGGTCCGGCGGCACTGTCGGGTGGTGCGTCGGCAGCCCCAGCAAACGGCAACGACGGTTTCCACGAGGTACACCATAATCGTGGAGGACGAGGACGAGGTGGACACCAGGGCGAGGGCCGGGGGAGCTATAGGGGTAGGGGCGGTCCGCGAGGCGACTTCCGCGGACGAGGACGAGGCGGTGGCCGCGGTCGCGGGGATGGTTTCCGTGGTGGTCAACGAGGAGGAGGCTTCCGCGGTGGCCCTAGGGGTGGTGGTGGTGAGTCGCAGTAATTCATCCCGCTCCTCTTTCGCCTCATAACGTTCGAAACATATTGAGGAAGCCAACCTTCGCGCTGTCTTCGCGTAGTATCTTGCGCTTTTGAGCAACTGAGTGAGTGGACGGGTAAGAGAACATCGCACCAAAACTGCATATACGGGGCAATACCCTTTGTACAGCCTAGTCGTCTTCTGCATAGCAATGGAGCTCCCTGGGATTCTCGGGTCATGGGTCATTTTGTAACCATAGTGGCTGCTGGGATATGGGTGCTCAAATGAAAACGGGCTTGTATCATATATTGTCGCCTCTCTTTTCGCTCTGTGACATATCGGGTGTCTTCTAGCACGGCTATTGTAGAAGCACGGTGTGGCATAGTCGGCCGGATCAGTGCACTTTATAGTTAGATATCATGTGAGTGGGTAGGTTTAGCAGCGGTGTAGATCTATGCCAGCTCGTTTCCTGCAGGCCGATCCGGAGAATTTCGGTCAGGGGTGGGTGATGTGCAAGATAGCCGAGTGTAGTGGCGGAGGCGGGAACGAGATCGAACATGGCCACCCGACAGTGACGCCGCGTTGGTCTGCATGATCGCTGCAATCCACAAAAGGCTTGTTCACGTAAGCGGTTGCTTCGAAGGAATCAGTGTACGCATGTCTGAGGAGAGGATAGGCACTTTTTCGTTGGGTTCTGCAATGTGTTTTGGGTTGCCATAGCGGTTCGACGGAAGTGTCAGTGGCTAGATACGGCCGTATTTTTGGTGACTGGTAGGGGGCATGCATGTAGAGGTGCAGGTGTGATAGGGTGCATGGTGCTCAGTGTTGATTGTCGGCGCTGTTCAAGTCGGGCTTCAAGATGAGGGGCTCATTCCAACCCAGACGTTCAACCCTAAAATCAGGGACCTCTCAAGCCCGTAATTCCGACTCAGCAAAGTTGCATGTGCAAGGAAATGGACTACTCGAATTTCGGGTACTTTCAGCTTGTCGCAGTTACTAGAGTACGGACTATGGAATCTCGCTGCAGGTACTGCTACAAGCATGATACCGCAGTCCACGCCGTCAATGCTTGTTTAAACGTCCAAGAATTGATCACCTCCGCGAGGAAGCTGATTGAGACTGAAAGCCCGTGAAAATGGTCACTGTTTGATCACTCGAGGAAGCAGAATGCAAACCTTCACGTTGCGCACACACGTCAAACACCGACTCCGTCTATTTTAACTTACCATTTGACTTTCGAACATCTGCAAGATGGCACGGTAATGGTGCCGACTATAGTCGCTTCGTTGAGTGGACGCCACGATCAGATAACGCTATGCCTTGCTACCAGATCAGATAGCGCAACGTTGCCTCATGACGTGCATGAGCGCATATTCGGTCACGGAGTTCGCATGCACGATTTGGCACCCGGCAGGAAGGCGATAGACGGCTGCAAGGATTGCCTGCAGGAGGCTCATAACTATTGACTGTACCTTATTTTCCACAGATCGACATGCAGCCAGCTTACAAGGGCGAGTGAGCATCGTGGAGTGATGCTCATACGAGATATCGATTGAGTTTAGCGGCGGCACACTAGTTCTTGGCGCACCTCTGCACCTCCCAACCGCGCTTTGGGTCTCCTGGACATTCCACACCCGCCAGCCGTTGCGAGAGTCCTGCAGAAACGTCCGTCACGACCTCTCAGAGCTCCACACATTAATGCGCCGCCTGTAGGGAGCTTGTGGTGTCGCTGTTTCCCACCGGGTGTTGCGTGGCGTGAAGGCCAGTGCTACTCTCGGACGGCCCTTCGCGAACGACACCAGCCTCACCGTGCCTGCGCCTTGTCTGAGACACCAACGCCGCCTGTCAACAACTGTCGCCTGCAATGGAGGTGCCAGCGAACGTCGTTCTCCCCTCGGTCGAGACGACGGTCGATAAAAATGACGACGCTGCGACGAAGCCCGCCCTGACACCCCCGACGAGCGAAGACCTAGACAAAAGAGACGAGAGGATGTCGTCGGAGCTATCTGATCTAGAGAGCGATGACGATGAGGAAATTGAGCCTGACCACTACTGGGACGGCGGAAAGATTCCGGTGTTCAAGCCAGTATGTTGTGCACTCCTTCCAGAGAACTATAACACGCGGGAAGCTTGCGCAGCAACTTGGGCTGCATATAAACACAGGATAATGGTGCTAATTGCGGTGCGCGCAGACAATGGACCAGTTCCGCAACTTCAAGAAGTTTGTCGATAAGATCGACAAGTACGGCATGAAGTCGGGCATCGTGAAAGTGATCCCCCCACAAGAATGGTAAGTGCCAACGTGACTGCACGCTCCAGCAGGCTCAATACTTACACAACTTACAGGCGCGAATCCCTCCCCGACCTCAGCGAAGCCGTCAAGACGATTAAAGTCAAGAATCCCATCATGCAAGAGTTCGCCGGTCAGCATGGCATTTACACGCAAGCGAATATCGAGAAGCAGCGGTCGTATAATCTGCCAGAGTGGAAAGCGGTGACTCTAGAAAGTCACCATCAACCTCCAGCGAAGCGCGGTGAACGACGCAGAGTGGCCGCGGAGGCGCCGTCGCGCACACGCTCCACCAGAGCTCAGGCCTCCGCCGCGAACGCCGATGACACATCCACATCAAGACGTGGACCGGGCCGACCCCGACGACGCCCGTTCAAGAAAGAAGAAAAAGAGGACGATGAGGAGGAGGATCCCATTGAGGTGCCTCCTACTCCAAAGTCCCCTGGGGGAGATGAAGAGAAGAAGACAAGACCGCGCGGCCGCCAACCGAAGGGCGACCAGAAGAAATCAACTGCTTCGCGTCGAATGAACAACAGGACTGTTACAGCGGATTACATTGACGAGAAAGCGTTCAAGAACTTCGATTATCATCTCGATAATGTCGATGACTTCACCCCGGAGCGCTGCAAGGAGCTCGAGGAGAACTACTGGAGGACCATCAATTATGGCCAGCCAATGTACGGAGCCGACATGCCCGGCTCTCTCTTTGATGAGCGCACTACGAGCTGGAACGTAGCGAAGCTTCCCAATCTTCTTGATGTACTTGGAACCAAAGTTCCTGGCGTCAACACCGCATACCTCTATTTAGGCATGTGGAAAGCTACTTTCGCATGGCATCTCGAAGACGTCGATCTTTACAGCATCAACTATATTCACTTCGGAGCACCCAAACAGTGGTACAGCATTTCTCAGGAAGACGCCAGGCGGTTTGAGGCTGCAATGAAGAACATCTGGCCCCGCGATGCAAAGAATTGTTCACAGTTCCTCCGACACAAGACCTATCTCATCTCACCTCAACAATTGGAGAAGCAATACAACATTAAAGTCAACCGACTCGTGCACTATGAAGGCGAGTTCGTCATCACATATCCCTATGGCTACCACTCGGGCTACAACATCGGCTACAATTGCGCCGAATCGGTTAATTTTGCGAACGAGTCTTGGTTGAGCTACGGGAGGATTGCCAAGAAGTGTGAATGCGAGACCGATAGTGTGTGGGTCGACGTCAATGAAATCGAAAGGAAGCTGAGAGGTGAACCGACACCAGAATACTACGAAGAAACAGACTCAGAAGACGAGGATGGCGCGGATCACCTCCCTAGTCCGCCACCGAGCGTAGCCGGCAAAACAAAAGGCAAGCCAGGTCGCAAGCCCGCCAACAACAAGCGAAAAAGGGCGAATGATGATTCGAAGGATGCGCCCAAACCCAAGAGGCTCAGGCGCATCCGGATTCGCATCAAAGTACCAGGTAGAGGGATGCCCTGCATTCTGTGTCCGAACGACATCGAGTTTGACGAGCTCCTGCCGACCGATAATGGCTTGAAGGCACACCGCATCTGCGCCGATTACACTCCCGAGACTTACATATCCGAAAAAATGGGTATCGACACTATCTGCAATGTCGCCAACATTGGGAAAGATCGTCTCGAGCTCAAGTGCAATTACTGCCGGTCAAAGCGTGGAGCTGTCTTCCAGTGTTCGCAGAAGAAGTGCACAAGAGCATTCCATGCTACTTGCGCTGCCGCAGCAGGCGTACAAGTCGATCTCGGTCCCATGCCAACCTTTGACGAGGAGGGTACTGAATACTTCTACGACGGGTATGACTTCCGATGCCGTTTCCATCGCCCCAAGAAGAGGAGCGCAAAGACTGTGGATGTGGAAGCTCTGGAAAAGGACAAATTCATCATGAAGTACGCGAAGACACTGAAGCCAAAAGACGTGGTCCAGTTCCAGTATGTTGGTGGGGAGATGTACCAGATCTACGGTGGTCTGGTGGTCGAAAACAGGCCGGGCGAGCAAGCCGTGCTAGTCGATGTGCTTCCTGACGGGTATGTAAAGGTAGTCTCATGTGTTTTGCTTTTGCTAACTTTTTACAGTGACCGCTGCGAAGTTGAGTGGAAGTACCTCCTCAAGCTGGATCCTGAAGAATCCCAGCGCCCCAAGCCTTCCGCGAATGCTAAGCCGTTGCCTGAACATCTCAAGGAGAATGATGCGTCGCTCGATATGTCTAATCGTACAGATGGTGTTCCAGAGATAGGCGATCCATTCCTTGATCCCAATTCGGAACACAAGTGGGCTGAATTCAATACTGCTCCGGAAGTCACTCGGAAGGTTGCCAAGGTCGAGCTCAGCAAAGACTATCGACTTTGGTATTATCTTGGGAAGGCATCTACTGAAGCAAGGCCGCAGTATACAGAGAACCTTACGAGGCCGCAGCATAATCCCAAGAGCAACTTCTTGGACACAGTACGACCTGCGGCTTCTGTCATTCCAACCTTCCGACATCGCTCCTATCCAGCTGCTTACTCGATTAAGCCCGCACCCTCATCGATGCCACGCACACCGGTGCAGGGAAGCACGAGGCCTTATGCATACAAGCCGAAAGAGTCTATGATGCACACCTTTCGACCTACGTCGTACGCGCCTGATACTAGCAAGAATCCCAATTCTCCAGTGGCGCATCAACCAAATACCTACAGCTATCGGGCATCAGGACCCCAATACGGACAACCTGCTCATCAAACAGGTTATCACAATCACGGGTACTCACAAGGAAATTATGTTCCGTACGTGCCGCCACAAAGTTCCTCCTCAGGTTGGAGGCCACAGTTGACGACTTCCGGTCCCCACCTAAACGGTAGCAGTCCGTACTCTCAGGCCAACCAGGCAATGCCTCCGTATCCATACAACGCAGCCGGGTCTCCTAAGGAGCTACCTCCATATCCTTACCAGCAAGGTCAAGGTCCTATGGCACGTCCGGCGTATAGTCCGCCCGCTTCTCACCACTCTAACTCGGCGTCACGACCGCCTTCGCGCAGTGGTGCATCAACCTCAAACCTACTGAGCAATTCCGCTGGGACATCCAGACCCCCAATGTACGCCACTGCATACTCTTCTTCCGTTGATTTTCCTTCCCAATCCCCTTCGTCGCAAGCTGAATACCTTGCCTACGTTACCAAATATCCGTACTTGAAAAACGCATTCTTGAGGAGAGCAAAGACTTACATTTCTCCTTATAGCCCGGATGGCGGATATACGCCCGAATGGATGCCCAAACTAGCGAGTAGTGTCGGCACCACTCCAAGGCCATCGGCCGTCAGCCAATCTCACCAGTCGAATGGTCTAGGGCTTAATTTCCCTGGCGGGATGCCACCGAATTTTCCTGTCCCCAGGCCGGCGCCGCAGTTCCAGTCAGCGGATGCGTTCCGGCAAGATATTGCCAAGGCACCCCGAGCCCCCATCGGAACGCCAAAATGGGAGCACATGTTCAAGCAACTTGGTGCATCGACAGGAGCCCCATCAACGCCAACCCTCACTATGGCTGCGGGCCCCTCTCCAACCGCACTTCAGCCCCTCGCGCCGCGTCCGTCAAGTCTTTCTCACGGGTCGACACCACCATTGCCAGCACTCGCTTCTACCCAAAGCCATACATCGTCTCTGCCTTCACCGATGGAGCCGCAGCGGCCTATTCCGAGTCCGCTCAGCGATGCGCCAGAAAGCCCCAAGAGGCCGGAGGTCAGCCCTATCAGTGATGATGGGAAGGGTGCGCCGGCATCGGCTCAGCCGACATTCGTGCCGCCGATTCACACGGCGGAGACGTGGCGGTATACCCAGTAGTATAGAGAATTTGAAGAATGGGACGGAGAATGAACGCTGATGACCTTTGTATGATTACCGTGGCTGGGTTCACGAGGCTTATGACGAAAACTACCTCAATGCGGCATTTTCTTTTCGGACTTCCGTCTATTTTCCGATGTTTTTCTGCGTTCATAGGCTCATAGCTTAAGCGTTCATGGTCCTATGATTGGAGGTTTTCGGGGCATTTAATGGGATACAGTGTGGCAGCGTGGGTCCGGTCTGGCTTATATGAATGGGTATGAGTAGTTGATGGGATGGTATAGTGTAAAACCAATGCACTCATGCTTCGATTCCAGTCGTATTATTTAAGATGCTCCGACTCTGCTTCATACGTGAAAGATATCATTCATTACCTTCCTTTATAGCAAGCGCGAAATGAAGGCACAGTAACAATATTCCAATGGTTGTCTATAGAAGTATCCCTCACTCAAGTCTCGTTCCTGAGAAGCAAACGACATGCACACCTAGCATCTACTCCTTCCATCGATTTCTTGGCCGTTGTGATTATCGGCGCCTTCGTATCCGTCACTCATCTTATATTTGTTTAGACTTGATTTTGCTTCCGTGCTTTCGGTGGATAGATGAATCTGAATCTAGCTCGAAAATAAGTGCAGAAGAGGGAGGAGGATTGTCGTGGGGCTGCTTCTGTGGGAAGGAAATATCTGTGATGATTACTTGATTGATTATGAACATCTATTAAGGATGTGTGCTACTATGAGTAGCGTTTGCAAGCCGAGTATTTGTATTTTGTGTTGACAGGATGCGCAAATCGCGAGAAGGGACAGCGTAAAGGCGGCCTGCAGCGGAACCACCGCTTTCTCTAAAATCATTTCGACAGCATCGCTATCCACCTCTGTTCTCCCTTCACAAGAAACAACGAGCACAGCAGCAAGATGGAACAATATCAATAATATCTCATTTCACACTCATCTATCACAGCACGCACCATATGCCCACCAACCCACATAAACTCTCAACAACGCCCCACTCAATCTATTGCGAAGCCTCGACTCGACGCCGCTCCCTACCAGCACCAGCAACCCAGAGTCCCACATCCCTCATAAACCGGCCCTTGTATTCCCATGCGAAAGAATTTTTATACCCTATGCTGATATGGTGGTAGTAAGAAGAAAGCTTACGCCCAAGATGCGCCATTGCCCACATGAACAAAAAAGGAGTAACATTAAGACACGAACAAGAAATAGAAAAATAGGCCGAGATTTCGCCAACCACAGGCCGAATAAATAACTCGGAAATAAAGTATGGTGGTATATAGCATGCTTTCCGCCCGTGAAAAGAACAGAACGCCACAAGAGGTTCCCTCATATCGATGCATGCAAGTGTAGTAGAGTAAGTCGAATAATAGGGCAATAGTATATGCATAAGGCCGTGTCTTGAAGTGATGGTGGAGTCGTCATGTGCGATATCTACGAGGCGTTTTCGATGCCGATGACGCCGGGCGGAGGGATGAAGCCCTTATTTGCAGCAGAAGGAGATGTGTGTACAGGTTCGTCGACGGTCGATGTATTTGCGCTGGGCAACGAGGAGCTCTGTGGGCTTTGAGCGTCGCTAGTGAGTGGGGGTAGGGGCGGGCTGTCGCTCGGCGAGGTGAGCAGGCTGGGTTGCGCTAATGGCACCGCTGTAATTTGGGAGGGGCTGTCGACGCGATCGAAGCGATGCATCTTTTTCTCGACCTGGACTGCAATTAGACGGCTTGCTAGGTAAACTTATAGTGAACCCACGTACTGAAGTGATTTGCTTGCCAGAGATAATCTTCTTGGTCTTCTCTAGTTCCGGCTTCAAGACAGTGACTAGTTCATCAAAGTCTCGGCGACTTAGCGTGTCTAGAAGTTTCTCTGTGAACTTGTTAGAAAGATTGTTGGGCCGACATCCAGAAGACTTACGAATGACGTAGTTACCGAACCCATCTTTGATCAGCGTGGGCAAACTGTTCTCGCCGCGCTCATTTGGCTGGATAACGGTGAGCATGATATCTCGGCGTTGATCATCCGTCCCAAAGAGTAGACATTTTTCGACGACGTTGCTTGCAAACTTGTGCTTTGAAAACATGAGAAGCTGAGCGTTGACCAGTGCGATGATTTTGGCGCGATCTTCCGGCAAGCCGTGTTCAATGACATGCTGGGTAACGTAGTTGCCATACGGATCTGCGATGAGCTTGGATCCTTCGGCGTGAAGCTCTGTCAAGATGAACCTTCGTTGGGGTTCAGGGACCTTCTCCAACAGTCGCTGAATGACACGGCAGCCGAAACCGTTCAACGCTAGAGCGCCCACTTGTCCACGGAAGGCCTCTATGATGTTCTGTATATATTCGACAGGTACTCGTTCAATGACCTTTTGGATGACGTGGTTGCCATTGGCGTCCTTGACGCATTTCAGAACGTCTTTTTCGAGCTCTTTCACGATCCACGCTTGTTGATCAGTCAAGACGTGCTCCAGAGCCTGTAGGAATTAGCGAATACCGCATATAAAAGGTTATAAACTATACCTTCTGCACTACTCTACAACCGTACATGCCAGTCGCGAGCTGGGATATGCTACCTTTCATACGGTTTGCAAGAATTTTCTTCTGTGTTTGATCGCCGTGCTCGAAGAATTTCTGAATGACGTAGTTACCAAAGACATCCTGCATCAATTGCAAACAGTTTTCTTGGAGTTCTCGGAAAACCTTGTCCTTCTCGTCGCTATTCGCAGACTCGAGCTTCTGCTGGATGAAACGAGACCCGTGCTGATCTCCACTGAATTCCACAACGTGTCCAAATATGTCTTTCAGCTCCACCCGACGGTTCGTTTTGGTGGCTTGCTTGAACTGAAGCAAACAATTGCTCATGGTACCGTTGACGTCGGGCGGGTTGGCGTGGTCTCGTGGCGCCTTGGGGGTTTCCATGGGAATAACAGAATGCATCGGAGGCACTGCGAGGTTGTGAGGGAGACTGTTTAGCTGCATGACATTCGGGACAGGGAACTGGTGGTAGTTGTAAGCATTTCGCAGCTGCGCGGCGGCAAGGAGGTGCTGGAGGTGTGGCGGTTGTTGGTGGAATTGGTTCGGGTTGATGTAGTTGCGGTGACGCTCTTGTTGAAGTTGATAGCCATGCAGCTTACTTTGCACAAGCGCGAGGTTGTGGCTGTTTGACAGAGTCTGTTCGGTCGCTGTTCGGGACGGATAAAGATGATCGTACGAAGTAGGGGGTGTATGGACGTTGGAGTAGTGTGGGCTTTGACGCACTCCGGTGTTGCCGGTGGGTGCGCTGCGATTGTCGAAATGAAAAGCTCGAAACTGGACATTAGGATCATTGGCATTGCCGTTTGCGTAGCCGTTTGTGTACCCATCGGGGGTATAGGTTCCAGCGTTGCTGTAGCCGACCTCGTCACGTCTTGCTAGTGTTTGTGCATCCCCATAGTTCTCACGAGCTAGAGACACATCGTGAACTGTAGGGCTGAACGATGGTGGGAATCCAGTGATGCTCATGGATGGTCTGTGTGACATGGTCCCAGGGTCCGGGTCGTGCTCCAAATTCAGTCTTCCCATCATGTGCAACGAGTCGCTTTGAATCGAGCCGCTCCGCTCTTGGTAGGCGCGACCATTGGCGACGGAAAAGGATGAGTGCTGACGCTGGCCAGCCTGGGCAAACCGTGCGTAGTCGGCACTCTGGTTGAACTGTGTGGGCTCATTGCCGTGCCGCGATGGTGGCAGACTCCCGCTCCGGGAAGGCGTAGCGCTGGATGGACCAAAATACTCGGAATTCGTCACGCTGCGTCGGTCGTCATTAGGGGAGTGGACCGAGGCTGATTCGGGCCATGAGCCCACCGAGGCTTCGGAACGTTGTGTTGCATCAACTTGGTTAAATCCAAAAGCTTGGAATGCACTGGTGGTGAGAGGGTCTACGCGGCGTGTGGACGTGAAGTTATTAGACGTAGGATCGAGATGGGGTTTTGGCTTCGCGACTGGCGCTTGGCCAACTATGGTCGGTCTCGATACGGGGAAAAAGGTCGCGGCTGTGTCCACGTATTGCTGTGCTGGTTCGGTCTGCGCGACGGACTGTTTCCGCGACGGCGACACGCCCGAGCTGCGTGCATGCGGAATGCCGGCAGCGGTGCTGTCTCCCCAGCGGGCGCGGTTGAGATTCCACGAGTCGGACTCGGACGATGCGACGAGGGAGCCGGAGCCAGTCTTGCCTTCTATGGGATCAGTGGACGTGGTCATGTAGGTGCTGTTCTCTGCAACCTGTGAGTCTCCAATGTGCAGTGTGGTGCCTGAAGGACCATACCTCGAGGCCGTGAGCTGTCCCGCGCATTCGAGCCGAAGCCGATGGAGTTGGTGTTGGAGTTGCTGTTCCATATGCTGCCACCCCAGCCGAGCGTCGAGTGAGATGTGCGCTCACTGTCCCCGCCGTGAATCGCAACCCCACCGGTGAAGTCGCGCGACCGAGGCTGCACTACTGATTAGATGGTTGCTAAGGCACGCCGGAACATGTCGGACCTACATTGTTTGTCATACCAGCCATGTTGCGCCCAACCATGCCGGACGAAGCGTCCATATGTGAATTCGAGGGCGAATGGAGGAAGTGGGCGTGAGTATGCGGCGGGAGCTCTCCGAGGAAAATGTAGCGCGGGGGCGGCTTATGTAGTGCGGGAAGCTGAACTAGGCCCAGGCGTCAGCATGCGGACAATGTATGGATACGACGCCCTCTGTGCGGCGGCCAGCACAGCGTACCGAATGTTGTTGTGGGAAGGCAGGTCGGACTGAAGAAGCAAGTATGCGGCGGATATGGTACAGACGGACGCGGACGGCGGGCGAAGGAGTGTTCCACGGGCGACACGAAGGGGGAGCGAGGGTTGATATGTGCAGACGGGTGCACACCCCTTGGATTCACGGTCGGCAAGCTCCTCTAGCCACTGCGCATGCTATACTCGAAGCGGTGGTGCGCGCCAGGCGGCATCAGGGTGATTCCAGCAGCCAGCAATGGGACGCAAGGGCGCGGGTGCTGGAGTGATTGCGGAATGGAACGCTGCTGCGGGGAGCTGGTGATGATGCGCAAGAGGTGGTGCAGTCAGGGGCGGCGCGGAGGGCGAGATACAGCGGGTGTCGGGCGGACGTGGGCGAGGGCAGAGGGGGGATAGAGGGAAGAAAGAGGCGGCGTACGGCGTGGGCAAGAAGGTGGTCGCGACGATGATGACCCCAGATCTTCCAGATGTCTTCGCTAAGAGACGAGCTTAGTTAGCTCCCGCGTCCAGTGGGAAAAGCCCGATGCTGCCAGGCCGAATGCCGGCCACGGTACACCCGCAGTTCGGGGTCTGCCCAACTACGCGCTGCTCTCTGGGGGCGAAGAGTGCAATGTCTCGCAGCTGCTCCAGCGCCGTCGTCGGCCTGGCGTGCTCGCGTGCGCCAAGTATAGATGCAGAAAACGACGCAATCCGGACCGCCAGAGCGATGGCAGAGGTGAGACAGGCCCTCGCATGGGGATGGGGTGCTCTGGATGCTCTACATGGAATATGCGTTTCACAACGTGCACGCCGGCCCGGGCGCTTTTCGTCGCATCCTTCGTGACTCGCTCTGATCTATGCATCCAACTGACATTATGCTGCTCAAGATGCTCGGCATGCTCGATGTCCCTGTCGGCGTCCACCATGTGTGCAGCCGTGGACCCTCCCCCAGCCGAGCGCCAGACCAAGTGAGCCATTGACGTGCTCCGGGCCGGACCAATGCAGACGTTGCACGCTGGCCTCTGGCCTGAAAAGTCGCCCTGTGGCCATGATAGGTGTCGAGGGCACCGGCGAGTGCGCCGTCACGCTGGCTTCTAGGACTCTGAGAAGCTCATGGCGGGTTCATCCATGTCATCGAACATCTCCAGCGCCCTGCAATCCCGTCGTCTCGTGACTGCAGACGGCGACGCGAGGCAGCGACGCGAGGCAGCGGCTCGAATCTGGCACACGCAAAACGCTCCGCTCATCCTGTACGATGATGGCGCGCTGGAGACGGCTCATTGGGGGACTAGGCGGCCATATCGGAGCCCGTCTTGCCATCGTCGAACGAGAGCGACCACTGAACTCCAGTCGCGTATTAACTTCTTGCATCTATACACCGCTCTTCACTCTAGCAGACTGCGGTGGTAGCACAGGGCCAAACCGACCATGATAGCAGCCTCGTCGGTGCAACGCCGCCACATGATTGGCCCTGCCACCGCTCTGCACTGTGAAGTGTCGAGCTCGGCCACATGTCGGAGACGGGTGTCATCTATTTGAGTGGAGCGAAGGTCGCCGGCATCGATTCTAGAAGTGTTGAGGGGCTGGAAGATGGAACATTCTCGAGGAGACGTCCCGTTACAGATTGCGAGACTCGGACTTGGCTCTGGAAGCAGAAGCATCCGCAGTCATGGCCTCAGATGCAGCATTACGGCGTCTCAAGGCATGCAACGCTTGGAGCCTGGGGAGAGAAATCGGAGAGTTTCACAAGCAACCAAAAGACATCCGGGCGAAGCTTGCTCCAGGTGCCGACTCCAGAACGACGGCAGCAGGCGGCAGTGAGCTGACGACACAGTGGCAGTCCGTAGCGCGGAGAGCAGCTCTTATAGAAGGAAATAATAGGTACGGACATTCCGAGAGGCTGACTACTCCCAACAGGTCCGGAGGAGCAACTGGGCAAGCCTACTCCACTGCGCGCTCTGTCACTGTGCGGGGCTGTCAAAGGATGATGCTGGCGGATGCTGGAGTTGCCGATGCGCTTCGACTCCCCAGTCGCACGTCTGCCGTTCGTCTCAAGCGTATCCAGCCCGCCACGTTCTGTCTTTGCCGATGCCACACATGGCATGTCTCGCGCCGGTAAGCTTAAAGCAGGCCGAATATACAGGGCCCAAAAATTCTACAAGCCCCCCCGTTAGCGGTCGCCTATCTGGTCGCGAGCGCACGACGTGAATCGGCCATTTTGCCTAATCTAACACCCTCGTCGTCCTTCGCTCCCCCTGCCTCGTCGGGACCAAGTCCGAACGCTCGTTTGCGCGCGCTTTACTCATTCGCTGTGAGGAGCTGTTTCCTGGGTGTTTGGCGCGTAGAGCGGCGTTCTACAAGTACCTCTCGCGGGAGACAAGCCTGGGAGGGCATCGTATTGGGAGGCCCATCAGGATGCATTTCGCAGGTAGTCCAGCGAGCGACCTTGAAAGGAGGGTTTGGGTTTACGCGACAAAGACGTAGTTGTTCTGTCGATGGTGATAGCGGGCTATATATGGGAATCTGCCTCGCTATGGGGGTTGTCTGCAGTTGTTTATTGACCCGCGCATGCGTTGCGCTTTCGGGTAAGCGCGCGCAACTACGGTGAATTGGTGCAGGGGCCCGCTGGTCGTGATTGGCCGGCTCGCCCAACGTTCATCTCATTTTGATCGTTTGGTCTGAGCTCCTCATAAGCCCGGCGAGCTCCCCTTCTTCCTTGCCGCTGCTTCTCCTCTCCATCCTTTGCGCGGTTTCCCTCCCTCGCATTCTTTTGCAACGGTTGCTTCACTCTTTCAGCAACTCTGCATCCGCTCATTCTACCCCGCATCACATTCCCTTCCCGTTGCAACGTCTCCGGACATCATAAGGTGCGTCCGCCGTCCGCAGCTTGCAGCTTCACATTCCGCCAAGGAGCCCTTTTCCCCGACCACAACACAGCGACCCTTGGCCCTGCTAAACGCGTTCCTTCGTACTGACAATGGAGCAGACAATCCGCTCCTTAATCGCTATTACCAAACCTGCATCATACCCCAATTTGACGACGCCGTAACGACACCCTACATCATTCACTCACCATCATGAACTCGATTCAGTACCTCGTTGCGCGCGACGATGAAAAGAAGGGCGGCCTTGACCCCACCATGGTCAGCCTCCTTGTATCGCTTTTGGCGCTTGCCCTTCTAGGAATGATCCTGATTGCCGCCCTGTATTTCCTCCGGAAGATGCGCTGGGCAAGGAAGCAAGCCGAGGCGGCTCAACTCCCGCTGTACGAGAAGAGACAGTCGTCTCGTCGGTTGACCATCACTGCGATGCCATATGGCAAGGGACGCGAATCAGTTGTGGTATACCAGGAGAAGCAGGAGCTGATGGCAAATTCATCAAGCCCACCACCAAGCCCCGTGCCCGAGATCCGCATCACATTTCCCGACGAGGTGGATGACACCGGCAAGAAACAGTCGGGTCGCGTTGTTGTTGTCCGGGTTGGAGAGCACAGTGTTGGAATGGAACCTCTGCACGAGGACGATCTCCCCCCGTACCAACGCGATGCATCAGATCATTTCGATTCCCTCGACCTCGACCGTATCGGAGGACTCAAGGAGAAGGATGACAAGTATTACTCATGATACTGAGCACTCGGATTTCGACGCTCGGATACGGCGAAAGCTACCGATCGGACCGCTTCAGCATTCTCAGTCTCTCCACCAAAGCCAGTTGGCTACGACCTTGACATTTGATGACGGCTTATAGCGCTGATTATCACGTTGGATACCCTTCTTCTAGCCTGTAGCTGTTGTTGCCAACCAGCAGTCTGGTTGTTTTCATCGCCTCGGGCTGTGGCACTTTCGCCAATTGTATATTTCTTGAAGATGGATGGCCCTGTATTTGCGACCTTGTTGTCTCAGCCATTCCTCCGATGAGGCTATGACCTCTTATATATCTTATTTTCTAATGTATATATACCCCACAGCGTGTGCCTCGAGCACCAAGGGAGTAGATACAGAATCAATTGCAAAATGGAACACCAGACCGCATTATGCCTTTGGTCTTGCATTCACCGTCTTTGCTGCTGGAAGCTAGTGCCGCCGAAAGATAGTGACACTGAGCTTGTGTCCTCTTCCTGGCAGACCATCAAAGTTTTTGCTCACGTAAACTAGTAGAAGACAAATGACCTTGTCGCGGATCAACGTTGCTCCACTTCCGAATCCCGACGTCTGAAGCTCGACTTTATGCGCGACTGTTCTACAGCCATTGTCGCTGGTTTCTAATGGATGCTTGACGTTGATCTTTCTCCAATGGATAATGGCGAGCCTCTGCCATCTTTTGAAGGCCTCGCGGCAGCCTTTGCAAAGGCCAAAGCCGAAAAAGAGAAGCAGGAATCGCAGGGCCTGAAACCAACAACGGGCGATGCTGCCAAAGCCAACAAACAGGGCGAAGTCCACTTCAAAGCCGCACACGGGATTTTGGTGGCTTTCTTTACTTGGATATTGTATGATTGGCCCTAGCAATGCGCGGACTGGGCTGAGGCTGACACATTGTAGCATTCTCCATGCTTTGGGCATTTACCTCTTTACGAGTGGTTTTCTCCTCACAAGATTAGTACTGGACCACAAATCAGAATGTTCAGTACCGCCAGTCGACAGCGCGCGCTCGTATGCATCCGGATCTCCCGAAGCGGGGTGCTGGCATCCCAAGACCTTCGAGAAAGCCATCGTTATAATCGTAGACGCTCTCCGCTATGACTTTACGGTCCCGTTCCCCGCCGCGGGTTCCGACGAAGTACCCCACCACTTCCACAACGCGATTCCGGTACTCCACGAGACCGCTCTCAACCAGCCCAACAATGCCTTCCTCCTCCCATTCATCGCCGATCCGCCGACTACAACGTTACAAAGATTGAAAGGGCTTACCACGGGGACGCTTCCGACTTTCATAGACGCTGGGTCTAACTTCGCGGGGACAGCGATAGATGAGGACAATTTGGTGGCACAGTTGCGGAATGCTAGTAAGAGGATTGTACATCTGGGCGACGATACATGGCATGCCTTGTTCCCGGGGTACTTCGAGCCGAACCTCACCCGCGCCTACCACTCGTTCAACGTTTGGGACCTACATACTGTTGACAACGGGGTCACTGATCATATCTTCCCGCTCATGCATCACTCGAACACGAGCAAATGGGATGTGATCTTTGGACATTATTTGGGAGTGGATCACGCAGGCCACCGATACGGCCCAGAACATCCGGCCATGAACGAGAAGTTACAACAAATGGATGAGATCATTCGCAAAATGATTGATCAGCTAGACGACAGCACTTTACTTGTCATCATGGGTGACCACGGAATGGATGCGAAAGGGGACCACGGCGGAGAATCCGACGATGAGATACAAGCTGCGCTCTGGATGTACTCGAAGCGGAAATTATTTGGAAGGAGCTCGCCGGCCTACGTCTCCCCCCCGGCGACCGCAAAGGAGAGGCCGGTGGCCCAGATTGATCTTGTGCCCACGCTGTCCTTATTACTCGGCATGCCCATACCCTTCAACAATCTCGGCAAGCCCATCGAAGAAGCATTCATCGGAGCGGAGGGAGAAGACTTTGAGAATCTAGCTATCGTGAACCGCCTAGCAGCCTCCCAGATCCATCGCTATCAGCAAGAGTACGTTGTAGCCAGAGGTATTGATGAGAGCACCCGAGCCACCTCTCTACGCCTTTGGTCGGCCGCAAATGACGCGTGGAGCTCGCTTGCCGGCAAGAGAAAAAAGAGTGGCTCCTTCAAGAACGTCTACGCCGCGTTCTCCGCTTACCAGCAAGAGACGCTCAGCATCTGTCGTGCACTTTGGGCGAGATTTGACATTCCTAGAATGCTGAACGGAGTTACTATACTTGCCTTCACGCTCATCATCCTTGCCGTCTACGCTCGTGGGATAGAAGGCGATCGATCCGAACTGACTCCTGCCCTCCTATTCCGTGGTGGAGCCGGTACCGTGTTAGGAGCTATCGTCGGATTTGGAGCCAGTGTTGCGCTTCCCACTGTCCCCAGAGAGCATATACTCATCTATGCCTCTGCGATGGGAAGTGCGGTCGGCATCGCCTCGGCTTTCTGGTACATTAGGCGAAGGCTTGTATCGCCTTTGCCGAGCACGATCTGGGGTTGGATGAGCGTCCTCTTCACAGTTCTTCTATCGGTCGGCTTTGCAGCTAATTCATTCACCATCTGGGAGGACGAAATACTTCTGCATTTCCTGTGTACATTTGGCGTGCTTACAGCACTCTCTTCTTTTCGGCAGAAGAAGACGGCGGATCGAGCTTTGGGTTGCTACCACTCGATCTTATTCATCATCCTTACGCGAGTTGCGTCTCTATCACGACTCTGTCGAGAGGAGCAAATGCCTTTCTGCAAGTCGACGTACTATGCCTCTGCTAATTCTTCGACGTCCGCGACGTGGCAATTGGCTATTCCCTATGTGGTTGCTCTTCTCCTGCCGATTTTCATCCGAGACTATTACGAAGGCACTCTGTCTTACCAAGGCTCCGCAGTCTTGTGGCTCGGCTTTGCCCTTCGCTTCGGACTTCTACTCAGCGCCGCATATTGGACCCTCGACGCCGCTGATGACGGCGATTGGTATCCCGGATACGGCGACATGCTCAAAACAACCAAAATCGTCATAGCTCAGATCACTTTTGCCATAGCCCTCGCCTTTGGATACTCCACTTTCAACTGGTCAAAGCCTCTTCTCAGCATCGAAACTAAAGGCCCAAATAGCGAAGACACATCCCGCCAGGTTGTCGCAGACGGCGGGTCAACATCCATCACCATTCTCGGCTATGCCAACGTCCATGGCTCACGCTACGCCCTTCTTATCACCATGTGGTCCCTTGCCATCATCCTCGTACAAAAGCCCATGGGTGCCGGCGCGATCGGCATTGCAACATGGCAGCTGTTTTCCCTCCTAGAGATTATTGACACGAATAAGCTTTCAGACAGCCCCATTGGTCCCGTCGTCCTAGGCCTCCTTGGATCCTTCCATTTCTTTAAAACCGGCCACCAAGCCACTCTATCCAGCATACAATGGGAAACAGCATTCATCCCCCTCCGCACAATCCGCTACCCTTGGACCCCCATCCTGATTCTCCTCAACAGCTTCGGTGCGCAGATTCTCTGTGCAGTAGCCGTTCCTACGCTGGTCCTGTGGAAACAGCCGCCTAAGAAAAAGGGCTTGTTAGGGGATGTCGCGAAGGCGGTCGGTACACATCTTCTTTTCTACGCGGTCATCAATTTAGCGACGACAATGTGGGCGGGGCATCTGAGAAGGCATCTTATGCTGTATCGTATCTTTAGCCCTAGATTTATGACGGGTGCCCTAGTGCTGCTTGTTGTGGATCTGGTGAGTGTTTTTGTGGCAATTGGAGGGACGAGGATGAGCTTTTTGAGTGTGGCGGAAGTTTTTGGGTGGACGTCGTAAATAAGAGAAGGGCCAAAAGTAGTATTTCTTGATTACTGTTGATATTGCGCAGGCATCACTACCGCAAGTTTTTTAGCGGTTACTCTTGTATAGAATCTGATTTCCTGTTCGTACTTGGGTATGGTCTCGTGTCGCATATGCTTGACAAAAGTTCGCGAGGGTGTAGGATACTGTCGCTCCTTCCTGCCCTCGTTATCACTGCGTAGATCGGTTTGTTGACACCTGGGCTCGCCGCTGCCTTCTCTCACTTTGGCTTACGCCGGATCACGTCACCGTTGGACGGCAACCAGATTTTACGTCTATTATACACCATCTCCTACTCATCCTCCTTGATCTCCTCCACTACATCACCACACCACTCCAACAGCCAGTTTCTGATCCTCCTCCTTTAAGAACCTAACCAATTCCAACCCCACCAATCTAGCACACCAACACGGTAACGGCAATTGATCGAGTACGTGTATTGGTCCTACCAGTAAAGGTAAGTCGCTGCATTTGACTCTCTTGCAGCGCTTGAGCTTATATGTAGCCAGTCGCACTACTTCGCTTGACAACAACAGCCTCAACACCCATTCCACTCGAGGTAGCTAGAGGAACTCGCAGGCTTAGGCCGTCTAGCACAAGCAGCTGTGGTGACAGCCTCCCCTGTTAGGGGGTCTGACTCATTTGAGTGAAAGCACTTCGAGCTATTGGTCTATCGCCGGACACAGAAGCCGAAATAGATCGCTTGATCCTGTCGAATATCTGGGGATAGAGCATTGCAATTTTCTGGACCCTTCCTCGTCCACTATTGGGTGGCATCTATCACCGTGATGCCACGCAGACCCCAACCAACGCCTCTTCAGGCCTTCGAAGCCGTAGCGAAGCGAGCCGCAGAGGAGAATGGAAGCATCATTGGAACCTTCCAAACCAGTCAGCAAAGCGTCGGTGATCTCTCTGATGATAAATGCACGGCTACCCACGTTGTCATTGGCAAAGCCGCGCAAGATCTGAAAAGGCGTTTATTGGACCGGCTCGCGGAGATCTTTTCGGGCCATCCAGCTTGGACAGCCGGTGCCATCGTGTTGATGAAAGAAAATGAACAGACAACGTCGGTCGACATCTGGGTTGTCGCTTTCGATCCAAGCACAGGAAAGAAGAGCAACGACCAACTTGGCGCCCCAGCCATGCTCTCAGATACGGCGGGGTGTCTTTCGCGTATCCACAAACTGGGTCCTGGTAAGTCTCATGTCGAGAGCTGTCTCCACCGTCGTATAAATGCGTCCGACAGAACAGCCACTAGAAAGCATTGCCTCTCGATAGTAACCAGGCTGCACAATCCCTGGCGCAAGCTATGGTTTTAGTTATTCTGTCGGACGCACTCGAACGGTGTACACTTTACTTTGCACTGTACATTACTAACACCTGCAGACAATGGGTCTGCTGGGACGCGGAAGCTGCTATGGAGCCACGTCCTTGAGTGCTATCGCACCCGGCTTCCTCATTACCTTACCCGTACGCGCAAAGTCTTCGAACGCCATAAAGAGGAATATGACAAGCTCGTCACCAAGCTCTTCGGAGTGTTGGAGGAAGTCGCTTCTAGCCTCGATTACGACCTAGGTAACCATATCATCACGCTGCATAACCAAGCTTGTACCATCGACCCCAGCCAGATGACGAAGACTGATTACGAAACTTTGGTGTTGCAAGCCAACGTACTACTTCGATTGACTCATTTCGAGATCCGGTTAAGGCCGCTCCTTGGGGCGACCTTCGCGAATGAGCTTCGTGATTGTATCGTCCTGCTGTCCAGACCGCAGCGAGCATTTGATACAGCAGTGCGGGCTGCTCTCGCATTTCCGACCTTCGGAGCAGTAAAGCTGCACCGAGGATTGCCATCCCCTACGGCAGCTCGACCTGTGATAACGCCTCCACCAAAGGACCGGCCAACGCACCCCAAGCCCACGCCCTCCCCGACCCTCATTGATGGGATATCCAAGCGAACCCGGGTCAGGAAACCGAACCCAAAGCCTACAGAAGATCCAAAGGATGCGCTCTTCAAGGTGGCGCTCCATTATCTTCCACCCCACGAGAGGCACATTGGACTACACCGTCTCGAGCCGAAAGAAAAGCATACCACGTTCCTTCTAGCTGTCTCTCTTCTCCATGACCAGAACCCAGATCCGGAATGGGGGGCCTATTATTTTTTCGGGTATCCAGCCTGCCGGTCCGAGGACGAGAGGCAATCGCTAGGGGGTATATACAAAGCATTGTTGAAAGACTGCGGTGAGAAAACGAGGATGTTCTCCGAGATATGGAGAGCATTGAGCGACAACAAGCTTACAGAGCTCATGGATCGACATGAATATGGCCTATTTCGCCAAGTGGTGCCGGACCTTGAGAGGTTCCTGCAGACCCCTCTAGCGGACCGTGAAACGGTCTGGCAGTTAGTGCAGTTCATCCAAGCAGAAAACAACACCGACCCCCCGCCCACTCTCCGGGCAGACTACGCGTTCGATTTGTGCAAGACCCGGGAGCAGGTTGTCCTGCTCAAGAACGTCTATGCTAGCATGCTCAAAAAACTGCATCCTCTCCAGCTGCACGAGGCTTGCACGAACGGTAAGCTCCTCGCTGCCGCTTTGTACGCTTGCCCCACCTTGGAGCCGGGCCATCACCGGTTCCTACGGCCCAGACACCTCACTCCCGGAACTGGGTATGTTGGTACCTCACGAGGTGCAGCTCTCAATGGAGGGCACTTCCGCAACAGGGTTACGGGATTCACACCCCTCGGGACCAACTGATTATCATGGGTGAACGCCGACGAGAATGAACCAGCCACGGTGGCATTACTCCCTTGAGGGTAATCAGGATACGGCGCCCAAGGAACGGCCATACATGTCTAGCTGCTTCGTCGGACGCGTCCACGCAGTGTAATGAGGAAAGCTGGGCACCGGACAGTAGATTCGACACCGAAACACAAATTCTGTAAGCCTACGATGCTTTACCAAATTCCTTCATCGCTTTCATTCTTCGAGTTCGGATATTGAAGCCAACGATCGGTCGGCTTGGGCTTCATACATCTCATTGACTTCCTCGGCTCAATAGAAGTTTACAGTGGGGTTGACATTTGAGATTTCGACCCCTTTTCGATATCGGATACCATGAATCCTAATTTCTTCTCAACGATACGTGCGAGTCTCTCACAGCATCAATCTTTCGGGCTACTTTTATATATGGGATTTTGGCACCATCCCTGGTATGCGAATCTTATGCTGAGTGGCATCAAGTCTTGCACGGGTTTATATTTCTCGGCTTCGATCATGGTATCTGCGGAGGAGCTGGACGCAGTAGTAAATCTTCACCTTGATTCCCATCGGCCGATTAAAGTGGAATCACAGTTAGGGTATCTATCAGGGAACTGGGAACTCATGCTGGATTGCGACCACCGTGCGGTCTTAGAAAGCGGGAGCATGGTGAGCGCCTTTGACATGACAGCTCACATATAGGATGTGTTCAAGGCCACAGGTTCCCTTCGGTGCTTGGATCTTCTCTTTCTTGGGTCAGTTATGGACACTTCATTCCGGATGCGGGGTTTGCATTAGGATAGATAGATAGAATTGATTTGATTTTCCTTAGGCAAACTTCTTGTGCATGAAAGATGTCTGAGAACTGTGTTCGCTAGCTTTATTCATACGCAGAGCAGAAAAGGGTGTGAATGCATAAAATCAGAAGTGCAGGATTCAACGCACTGACTTCAATGACTGGCCATCGCATAACTCATCCCCGTATTCCATGCCATGAAGAAAAAGCAAATGCTACAAAGCCCTCATTGGCGGGAACATGTGAAAGCCGACGCGCTTCGCCCCCTCCCTGCTGTGCACGAGTAACATTCACCTTGCACAAAACCTTCGACAACTTACGGAACCAGCCGAAAGCTTTTACGTCGCAGCCTTCGTGCTCACAGATCTCTGGCTTTGGTCACGGTGCCTTTGACGCAGCTGTGCTTCCCGATGCCCTCAGGGGAGCATCCATTGGCTGCCCCTGTGTTGCACGACTAGTATGCGGCTTGCACAACCACTTCCGCGCCGTGATCCAGCCGGCAACGCCTTGGTCGCAACCTGGATGCTCACAGAGTTCCGCTCTCGGACTTGTCGGCTTTGACGCGACAAAGTTGGGAGCATGCATTGTAACACCCTCATTTGCGCGAGCAGTTTAATTCTTGTACAACCACTTTGCTGCTCTACCGCACTAGCCCAAAGTTACTTCTTTGCAACCTTTGTACTCACAGATTGCCGTCTTTGGTCGTGTCGGCTTGGATTTTGGTGCCAGTGTTGGCCTCATCTCTTCGCAATGCAGAGGTCGGTCAATTCCATGCTTCCTCTGGTACAGCGCGCAATTCTTGCACTCGACACGATCTGCGGATGGGCAGGCCGGATCGACATAATACCAATTATTGCGACTAAATGTAGGGTCCTTCGCGGGAGGAACTTCCCGCCGACAGTTAACGCACTTGGAGCCCGCCTGGACGTCCCCACCTCTCCAGCCCTGTGTGAAGGTCCATTTCGAATTGAGACCCCTGGCAACTGGCTAGTCCTAGTCGCATTCGGAACGATGTTCCTTAATCGCCTCGTAGAGGTCATTGTTAATGAATTTGCATGTCTTCTCCGTACGGGCATATTTGCCGGGTTCATCGACGGTCCCAAGAAACACCATGAAGAAACCCTCGGACAATATTGGGAGCCATGCTTCAGGACTAAATTTATAGTGTGGAATGTAACGAAGATTCATAGTACGGCCAGGCTATCGAGATGCTTTGCCGTGCCGTGTAACTTTATCGTTGCCAATAAGTAGTCGTACCAGCGCCGGAGGACGCCAAACTGACCGGTACCCGACCCAACATAAAGCTCCAGTCATCTTTATCGTGTGGTCGGTATTGAAGGCAATCGACATAGACGGCCTTCTCAGATAACGTGGTGTTGGATACTCGTGGAAGCTGTAAAAGATCATGAATCGTAAAGCCTGCCTTCCCTAAAACCAGCATAGTCGTCTCCGGAACGCCGGCCAAAAGTGATTGAATGAAGAAAGCATCATCCGCATTATTAATTAACGATGTAATTCTTTCGTAAATAGCTGGAATTCGTTCCCGATTTGCTCGTCGGAAGCAAAAAAAGCGGCGGTACGAACCAACATCTTCAAAAACTGACAATGCGGCGCGTGCGGTTTTCAAAACGGGCTCTCCTCTTGGCCTCCTCCTCAGTGCTGAGAAGATTTCTGAAAAAAAGAAGAGCCACATCGGGAGTCGAAGTTCTTCAGGTACAGCGGAGGAATAGTACGTGTGGTAGGGCTCTCCTCACCACTCAGGCTACCTTCCTCTTCAACGTTCGTCATCGCCTTCCTCTTCGAAAGGGTAGTAATCTGGGACCATGACCTTCACATGGGAAAACACGCGCTTGAGGGTCGACGCCCGCGCGGTTCGGAAGGCCCTTGAAGCCCTCGAAGCCGGTACCCCCAAGTTCGCCACCGTCATGGAGATACTAACGAAAACACCGTGCGAGCACCTTCCGGCCATCTTCCGCAAGGAGCTCAAGGCTCGCTTCAATAACCCCGCTGATTTCCTTGCGTGGTTTCTCTTCAAATACGTGGTGACTATGTCCCGAGCCTCTGATAGTACATTCACGCAGACTGGTATCGCCCCCAATCTACGGTATGCTCGCGTCTTTTCGATTTTTCGTTTCATCCAAACGAAGGAGCGCGCGTCGGCCCGTAGCAAAACTACAAAAGATCGAAATCGTGGCGAGTCGCGCCCCATACACCATGCTAAGGTCCATAGTAATCCGGACCATCGTCCGATCGGATCGCCTGCGCGTCGAGCCGCCGCCACGGAGCAGCGGCGAAGCTCCAAGGCTCCTGTCCCTTCAGCGTACGACTTCAATCTTCCTAGGGGTGATGAAGAGTTTGTTCCGGACGACACAGCGACTGGTTCTCTGCAGCCCGACGACCTCAGCGCCGTTGCTTCCTCTACTTCTGATGAAGACGATACTTCTGATGATGAGGGCTCCGAATCTGATGAAGGCATGGAACAACCTGAGTCTGACCTCCTTCAAGCCGGTGCTCGTTGCGATCCATCTCGATACAACCACGTAGAGATGGATGTTCGACACTCCAGGAAGGGGAACCAGTCGCGCTCGGCGTCATAACTGGAGAAAGACGCCTCTTCTGCATTGTCCTCGTCGAAAGCTTCCGACGGACGAGTTCGCTTCGCAGGCCTCGCAGAAGGCTGCGGTCCAATAGAAGAATCTTCCAAGGTGCGCTTGGGGGACATTTTGTTCTTGGAAAAAAGAGACATTTTTAATGTGATTTGGAGAAAGTTTGCAAAGAGACAGATTGGATTGCACGAGTCAAAGAAGTTTGAAACGACAGAGATGCGTAGTAAGGAGGGTGATGAGCAGATGCAACAACTGTGTAGATGGTCTGATCTCTGTTGATGTTCAGGCTTCAGACATGCAATAGGACTATCGTACCGTATCATGCACGTCGGGCTGTTTCGCAAAAGAAGAAAAGATATGTAGACAAAACGTCAGTGATATGTATACAAATGTTCGTGATGTAGTTGCGATGCCTCTCCTCAACAAACCATGCGCCGCGCAGCATGGAAAAGGAGACGCAGACAAGCGGGGCGTCGAAGCCCGATGGGAAACAGTCTGCGTCGCGCGCAGTGCCAGATCTACTACTCCGTGCAAGAGTGATATGGCTCGTAAACTCTCTTTTCTACTCATTAATGGAGTTAAGCCTATTGATAATAACGCACGAGCCTTCCGGGAATGTATATAGCATGATGTTGGAGCCGCTTCCGGCGTCCTCATGCGGAAGTGACTAGACATCCGCCCCGCCGCTGATACCATCACTTCGACGATAGCATTGCCCGGGAAATGGCATTAAAGCATGCTTCTTTCCAATTGCCCACCACCTTCGTTGAGGGTGCTCTAGGAAGCTGTCCAGAGACCTCACGGCCTCGGTGTGTCTTCCTTTGGCAACGCTGTGGGTCGAGAACGCTGCAAACATTGTCATGGTGATAAGGAGCGCTATAGGGCTCTGAGTCAAGACCGCCTGTGATCACGGATCGAGGAAGCTGCAAATGCATTGTCATGATGACAAGGAGTGCTACAGGAAGAAGGAGAGCTGGTTTGGTTCGATGAAGTCATCTGAGACTCTTCCTGGCAACGAGTACTGCGAAGAAGAAATTCCCAAGGCCCGTCTCGACGCTATGCGAGGCTTTGGTCAGCAGCATCACCAGTCTCGATCTCGACGTTTCTTGATTGTGACTTGAGAGAGCTGGATGTACCAATGCATTATGCTACGGGAAGAAGTAAGGAGAGCCAGGTAAGTTCGAAGAAGCCAACCCAAGGTCCATACCCATAAGTTCTTCAGACATTTGCTAACCTACATTGTTCTAAACTGTCGCTCGCCCCCTCGTCGTTTGCGCGGCGTCTAGAGAAAAAGCAATGCTGTAAAGTCATTGTTGAAAGAAACATGTGAAAGTCGAGAACGCCTCGGGGTCTTGATGCGGGTAAAGATGTGCTTGTATGGTGTAGCTTGATACCCTGTAAAGTATACTCTACGGAAGCGGGGCTGGGAACGGCATGTGAGAGGAGTTGTAACTGGCGGCAGTCGTCTGTCTCACATTGATGGTGAGAAAGCATGTTTGGCAACGTTGGCTTACGGCACTCCCAACACCAGGGCACGATTAATTGCCACTTCTGCTTTGCTCTTACGCAATCCTCTACACTTTTCCGTAGTCGTGAATGGCTAATATATGTTTGTTCCGTGAATGCATATACGAAAGTCATGAAGACCGTTTTGATGGACGGTAATGGCTGGAGCCATTGGCGGTGAGTCTGGTCCTCCGCGTTGGGGCATGTTGAGTGGTGGCTTGTTCTTGCTTGGTATTCGCCATCCATGTCGATGTCGATGCATGCCTGTGTGCTGGGACAGTCGATCGATGCGGTGCAGATGGCGACTGGATATGTGGAGGCTGCTCTGATTGAGGAGAAGGATTGCGCAAGTTGTGCCGCAGCAGTTGAACGGTGAATCCAGCACCATCTCGATGGCGTGCAGCAGGCAAAAGCCGCCAAAGCTCATAAGGTAAAGCCGCGACAGTTGATCCCGTCATAATGAAGGCTCTTCGGCAGCCCCACACACGCCTCCAAACTCTATTTCAGGGTACTAGTACCTCCAGATACTTTGTAGCTCCGCATCCACCCTAGTCGGCTCATCAACTCGGCCCACTAACCTCCGGGCCCGGGCCCAGGCCGTCCAAGCCTCGGAAAGCGGCTCACAACGGAATCAGCCGACGGCGACTGCCTCACCTCCGCAGCTGTCGGAAAGTAGCCGACATGCCGTAAACACACTCGAGACCATTCCTGCCGTCTCGAAGCTCAGAATCTAGACGGCAAAGTCTGTAGCGCAAAAGTAGCGATGCCACCTCTTCATCCGATGACGAGGCCCGGAAAGCTGTTTCCGCAGGGCCATGGATGACCGGAAGCCCGACCTCGCGGCGCCTGTCGTTGGGGCTTGGCGGAAGCTTGTTAGTCGACATCGGGACTATGTGTTGAGCTACGTAGCCCATGGCCGCGTCCAGAGGGAAGGCGAGATGACGTTAATGCGTGTTAAAAGGACGAGGCGGCTAAGTGTCCCTAGAGCCTATATGTAAGCAAGGATGGAGCGACGAGACTTCTGCACGCCGCGCAGGGAGGCGACGAAATTGTGGAGCCTGGGTTCAACTGAGCTGAACTGATCTGAACTGAGTTTGACTAGGACGCGTGCTCCTCCAACCGAGTCTAGGCATGATAAGGTGCTGCGGGCTGCACGCTGCCACGCCGTGCCTTGTTGCTATTGCAAAAGTGGCACAACTATCCCCGCGCTAAGCGGCCTATCTTCTCCAACCTGAGGCTCGCCGTACACCAAATCTTAACTCGTGAATGAGCGGGGCAGCATACGGCATGGCCCGATCGCGATAGAGTTGCGCGCGAAAGATGCGGAGAACGGGGAAGTATTGTACGTAAGTGGAGCATTGACGCCGTTGAGCATCGCGCAGGTCATGGTGGCGTTGGTGAAAATTGGTTAGTGCGAGAGAAACGACGTCGTGTTAACGGCTTACGACAGGGCAAAGCGATGGCACAAGATGCTTTGCGTTGGTGGCGGGCTTGGGTATAGGGTGCGGGGAATTCGTTGATGGTGTTGCGGAAGACGGAGCGATTGGTGGGCGGGAACTCGTTTCGAGGCAGCCTGCAGAAGCGTTTTGTTATAACCTCGTCCTCTGTTGACAGATGCGAAGAATGCTAGTCTCGACAGGGTGGTAGCATAAGATTGCTGCTATTGCAGACATGTGGATGACACATATGAAACGGCCAACGAGCATTTGCATGCTGTGCGCTGATTGAGCAGCCCCTGGAGTCGACATCTTCCGCATATCGATAGCAGGATGCCCATGGAAGAAAGAATGCGCTCTGGCCCGCAGACCACGCGACAGTTGGGATGCAGGTGTCTATAGGCCAGGAGCATCGGTCCGATTAATCAAACGGCCTTTACCATGGAAACGAAGGTGTAGAGAAGGGCATGTCCATCTAAATCCCTGAAGAGAGGGGAATGGGCGAAGCTTGGGAACATGCATTGGCTGGCGTCCACACTGCTGTAGAACAAGCCACTGGAGTAATCCTTCCTGCGTACGAAGTGTCCCGCCTCTTCCATTTTATTGCGATCATACGATGTCGATGGTGGTAAAGTTTCCGATATTCATAGAGTCCGCCAACTTTATCACACGAGCGGGCGTGTGAAGAAGGCGCCCCGACGAGTGAACACGGATGCTAATTGTACCTGATTAAATTACCGTCGCTTGCACTGCAAGTCATCATGCAAGTTGTGCAAGCGCTGCGGCACCCATGTCGTTGCAGATCTGCTGGTATATATGTGGATGCGGTCCGCATTGTACGACGATCCATCCCCAAAAGGCCGCGCTAGCCAACTGCTGTGCAACAGGACTAACTAATTTCGTGTTCATGGGGGCCGTGCTCGTGCAGCTCGTGGCGCTATGGCGAGCGAATTTGAGGTGATGCTCTTATGAGCATGCGTGTTTGCTCACGATGGGCTTAGAGCGCATAATGGCCGGCAATGACCTGCTATCGAGAACTGCTGCTGCAGCGGGCGTCGGCGGAGATGCCCGAAACTGAAGGCTCCGAAGGCAGTGAACGCGTTGGACATAAATTGTCAATAGATCCAACGCCCTTGGTTAGGTAAGACATGGCTTGGATTGCGGGCCAGCAGTCGTGCCACCAAACGCCAGTCGAAAATGTTCCTTGGCTTGCGCGCTTGATCGGTGGCTTCGATGCGGGTGGAGCGGGGGTAGAAGATCATATAGGAAGCATCGACGTTTGGCAACCACGCCTGCGCGCGCAGTTGGAAAAGAGATGCATGATATTAGACGGAGATGAGGGCTCTTGGCCACTTCGTTACTACTATCGATATCGCTAAACTGCACGAAGACGGGGCGACGAGTCTCGAAAAAAGCGCGGCGTTGCCATGGTCGGGGAAGAGACCGGATAGACAAAGAGAGACGGACGGAAAAGACTACGTCAGTAACCGTTTCGAACCACTCCTGCGAGCGAGAGCATGGACCATTTGGCATCGTTTGTAGACTCGTGATGCAGAAACCGGGTGACAGGACGGGCCAAACCGTGGAAGTGAGCAGATAGTCTGGTAGCGTGACTTTTGAAGGGCGACCTCGGGCGAAGCTGAAACCAAGGAGGGGGGTCTTCTGTTCCATGGTCGTGAAGATTCAGGACGTGGGATGCTGATCCGACCTCGGCGGCGTAGAGGGGATAAGCCAATCGAGCCATGTTTTGGTCAATGCTCCTTTGAACAGACCGTGGTTGCGAGCTCTAGCGGATCTGAGGGTCCACCAGTTCCTCTACCTTGTTTCGACTTCACACGATGTTCTGCAACGATACTTTGTGGAGACGCGGGAAATTGAGGGGGAGTCGTTGGAGGGGGGACCAGACAAGGCACGCGAATTCGTCAGCGTCCCAACTACCGTCCATATTGAGCAGCAAATGAGGTTCCTAGTAGATTCGCTGGAGACGGTACTCGGCGCAAACGGGAGAACTGTGCCATTGGGATCCACCACGACCCATAGGAGCAGCGGGGACCGTGGCGGCCACTTCGTCTTAGCCTGCAGCAACGGTGTTCGTCCAGATAGCTGCGAACCAGGCTCGCAAGCACGGCGGCCTATTGCAGCCCTCTACCAGAACGTGAAGGATATTGGAGTGGACAAGGGCGGTGGTCTGCTCAGCATCGGGACGGCTACTTTCGGTATGCCAGATGCAAGCGAGCCGACTGCCGGCCAATCAGGGCGGGGCGGGCAGGGCTGCGCTATCGGAGTGAAAAATGGCGCTATCCGAGAATCTCTGCGCCCACGGCCACCACGGCGGGATCTAACCAAGGCGTTCCCGGGGCGCGAATGCCAATTGCTGGAGACGAGTGGCAGCGCCCGGCCAGTTTCTCTTACGCAGCAGAAATGCGCGCATGACGACGAGACGCTGGGAGAGCGATGCAGAGTTTTACGTGTTACGGCACCGGCTCTGGCGACGAGGCGCGCCTGGCTGGAGATACGGGGACAGCTCCGAGGGCTGGGTAGGCTCGGCGGCGTGCTGGGGTGCTGGTGCTGGGGTGCGAAGGCATCGTGCAGGATGCTTTGCAGGCCCGAATGCAGCGGCGCAGGCGTCGTTAGATGAAGGAAGGCTCAACGGTCGCGACGCACAGCAGGGGGCGGCGCTGAGCATGTGCATGCCAAGGCTTGATTAATCGCGGGGCCCGTGCGCGCCGAGCTGCAGCATAGCATCCGCTGTGTCCATCTCCCGCCGCCCCGAGCTGCAACTCATCGCAGGCGTCGCGGCGGGCGAGCAGGCCACGGGCGGGCGTGCCATGTGCAGGCGCCGATGGAGGCCGGCCGCGTGTGCGTCGTGTCTGGCGCGCCAGGGGGCACGGCGACCTGGGGTGGGTGCGAGGAGCCCGTGGGGTCAAGAGCAGTGCCATGATGCGCGGGGACGACTAGGACGACTAGGACGGCCAGGACGACCAGCTCAAGTACCTGTACACGAAAGAACCGCCGCTAGCCTTCGTTTGCGCCGGCAGGGCTCCCTTGGCCCCGCTGCCCTGCGCTGCCTCTCCCGACGGCGGCGAGGTGGGCGGCGTGTAAGTGAAGAGAAATACCCAGGGGGGGGGGGGGGGGGGGGGGGGGGGGGGGGGGGGGGGGGGGGGGGGGGGGGGGGGGGGGGGGGGGGGGGGGG
>JASJFT010000306.1:0-42448 GCA_030770425.1 Darksidea phi | reverse complement strand
GTAGATTTTCGATTTTTAGGTGTATTTTGAGGGTGGCCGCTCGCTTAGAATGGCCGCTCGCTACGTAAACATGTTATATAGTATTTTAGCTAAGTTATATATCTTCTAAATCTTATATTCTTAATTAGCTAATAATAAGGTAAATAATTATTTTAGAATCTTAAGTTAATTATATAGTAATTTCTAATCCTAGATTTAATAGATAAGGTCTTTTATTATAGACGGTAGTATATAGTATAGCTAGCCTATAGTACTAGTCTATATAGCTAAGGCTATAAAATTAGGGCTATATAGCTAAAGGCTATATAATAGCCCTTTAGGTCTAGTTAGTTAGTTAATAAATATATAATCTATTAAAAGACGGTATTCTTTATAGGTAAGTCTAATAATATAGTAGCTTTAAAGTAGTACGAATTATAGACCCTCTAAGAAAACTATAATACTAAACCTAAGTATATAAGTAACTAAATAGCTTTACTACTACTAAAATTCTATACTACTACTATACTTATAGTAACTATAAAAGCTATTAATAATAAGATCTTTTTAAGATTAAATACTAGCTTAGTACTTTTAAGATATTATATTAATATAGATTTAGTATCTTTAAGATATTAAATTACTACTAAACTAGTTAAATATAGTAGAAATAATATATATAATATACTAATAGGATTATATATCTAGATAGAGTTAAATATATAATAAGTACTACTATATACTATAAACTACTATTAATTTAAAAATTAGTAGATATTAATAGCTATATATACTCTTAAAGATATCCTTTACTAGTTTTCTAATATATTCTAATTTAATAAAAATATCTATTTATATCTACTAAAGCTCTTACTATTAATAGACGAGCTTCTTTCTAATATATTATACTCCGACTACCTATATAAATATAAGATAGCTACTATTAATATTATTATTTACTATATTATTATTAACTAACTATCTAGTACTAAATAAATACTTTTATTAATACTACTTCTACTTTTATATTATTCTTATACTACTACTCGACTATACTCCCTTATATCTCTTTAATACTAGTACCTCTCTATAATATATTTATATATATCCGGCCTATATTAACTAATAGACTAGGAAATATTTTATTACTAGTTCTATAATATTTAAGCTAGTAGCTACCTCTAGAAATAGTATATTATTAGTAATTAATAAAATAGTAATCTACCTACTCCTAAAGCTACTTCTATTAGTAGTATAGCTAGCCTATTAGCTTACCTAGTTTATTAATTATAATCTTAAATATAGAAGGATATTTACTAAGATAGTATAGAAGTATATTTATACTATTACTAAACTCTATCCTCTATTATCTCTATTATTATTAGTAAACTACCTATCTAGTAATAAAGACGTCCTAGGACTTAACTATCTATTTTAATAGTTATTCTAAGTTAATAAAATATTAGGTAAGAAGACTATTAAGACTAGTACTAACTAGTTAGTAAAGAGTACTAGCCCTCTTATCTACTACTAGCTATTTCGATAGTAGAGATAAGGATATCTAGTCGAAATTAATAAACTAATTTTATATTTAATTATTTTAATTATCTTAGATATCCTAGAAGAACTATCTATTTAAAGGACCTATTTATAGTCTTTACTTAAACGACTATAATATAAAGATCTAGGGATAATACCTAAGTTTTATTTATAAGAAGAGGCCCTACTACTAGATTATATATGAATTAGAATAAGCGAATTAATAGGAACTATAGTACTAGATTAACTAAACTAATTAGGTATAATAGATTAGCTACTAATAACTATATTATATAAGGGTTCTATCTTAGAAGTCTAATAACCTACTATTAAAGATACTAGGCGATCTATTAATCTAGATTAATTACCTCTAATAAACTAGTCTTTTAGGTAATAAAGGACTATCTTTATAATTAATACTAATTCTTTTATCTTATACCCTACTCTACGACTAACCTCTATACTTTCTTAATATAGAATAAGTAAAAACTCTATAATATAAAGCGTTTCTAGTCTATTTTTAATATTAGTAAATACGTAGAATAAGTTAAAAAAGCTATTAATAATAAGAATTAAATAGTCTATTCTATTATAAGCCGTATATATAGCTAATTATATAAAAGAAGAATAATAGCTATATAATAACTTTAAGAAAGAAGTAAAGGTACCTTAGATATAATAGTCTATTTACTATAATATACTAGAATTATTTAAAAACTTAGACTTCCTAATATAGAATATCTAAGGGAGGCCTTATAATAAGCTATATACTAAACTATTAATAGAATAAGTCTAGTTTATACTAGATAATATTTATAATAATATTAAAATATTCGAAGATATTTAATAAAGATAAGAACTAGAAAGGGCCTACTAAGATAAGTAGATAGTAGTAGATAAATATACTATAACTAATATATCTAGACTAGAGTTATATTTATAAATAGTTTATAAGAGAATATTATTATTAATTAGAAACCCTATTAAACGATAGTAATAAAGAGTTAAATAAGCTATAGTATAAGATCTTATATAATTTAAACTTACTAGCTTTATAAATACTTAGATAAAGACTCTATAAAATCTTATAAATAATATTAGATTAATATTAAAAAAGAAGATTAATAGTATTATAAGGAATATACTAGCTACTCTAAATACTTAAAGAGAAGATACTATATTAAGACTAGTATCTATATTATTAATATTATAGACGTTATCCTCTTACTAGATACCCCTAATATTCTCTATTTATAATAAACTAGTATATAATTTTCTCTTATATAGCTCTTATTAGATAGAGCTATCTAATTTTAAAAAGAAAGTAAGTAAATTATAAAAGACTATAGTATAGCTTAAGAAGGTATAGATAAGAAATAAGTAAATAAAACCTATAGAATTATATAGAGAATATATCGGTAAAAAGTTTACTTTAAAAAAATCGTAAGAAATATAGTATAGTACTATATAGTATAGTATAAATTATATAAGCGTTCTATATTAGTCTATACCCGTAGTATATTTATTTTATACTTTTAATATTATTAAATATTAGTCTATACCCGTAGTATATCTCTAATATTGTTCTATATTTATTTATATATATTATATACTTATATAACGGCCTCTATACCGCGTATATATCTTATATAAGTACTAGTAAACTATTTAATATATTATATTCTATTTATTAGATAAGTATTAGGGTATATTATTAATTTACTATATTATATTTTCGTTAAAATCTAGAATAATAGACCTTAGCTCCTATCCTTATCTTTAAATACTAGTAATAACGGACTACTTAGTATATATTATATTAAAGTATACTATTATATATAGTATAACTAATAAAAGCTATTAAGATTATAAGTTCTCTATATATCTAAGTCCCGCGAAAGAAGTCTATAACTAGATAGTTAAATATAAGTACTAGTATATTAGCTACTATTCTATTAGACGTTAGTAGTTAGAGTATAGGGGGTTACGCCGTAGGATCTTATAATATAAAAGTATAATATAATATTCGAATAAGTAGTAGTTATTATATTATTAAACTTATAGGTATAAATCTTATACCCTTATTATAGAAGAGATTACTATTAAGGGTTATATCTTATAAGATACTAATATATCTAGTTCTAGGAGTAAGATATTCTAGATTATAGGAACTAGTAATAGCCCGGCTCTAAGGTAGAATAAGTATATATAGTAGTAGTAAGAAGCTTACCATTTATATAAGTCTTATATAGCTAGAGAGAATATAACCTTTTAAGTATACTAGTATAAATATTCTTAAGTAGAATAATCTACTCCTAGGTCTTATATATATCGAATACGTAGTCTATCTAAAGAGTAGATAGAAGGTTAATATTATTTTCTACTTAAATAAACTACGCTAACTACTAAATTATTTTATAGTCTACTAGAGGGGTTTATAGAAACCTCTTAAGATTTAATACTACTTAATAAAATAGATTATATTTATATTAATCTATAAGCTTTATAAGCTTATTATTACTTAATACTCTCTATAGAGCTTATAAATTAATATAAATATAGCCTATCTCGAAGAATATCCTTATTTTCTTATTATAGTCTTTTAATAATACTTTATATATACCTTCTAGTAATTACCTCTTATTCTTAAACTAGTAGACTAGGTACTTAAAAAAATAATAGATCCTCTATTCTAAATCTAAATTCTAATTATAGAGAAGAGATATAGTTAGAAGGAATATAGTATACTTTTCTTTTAGCTCGAGATGGTATAGTCTAATATACCCCTCGTAGAGTAGAAGATAATAGAGTACTATCTTAAAGAGTATATCCTTTAGACCTTCTATAGACTTTAGGCTTAGTTTATTAACTTAGGTTTACTTAGATATCCTATTAATAAGGGTTAGAAAGGGTACTATACCTTTTATAGGGTAGAAGATAATAAAATACTATCTTAAAAAACGAATCTTTAGACCTTCTATAGGCTTTAGACTCGATTTATTAACTTAGATTCGCTTAAATATCCTATTAATAAGGGTTAAAAAGGGTATAGGCTTAGTTTACGTTAGTTAGTCCTTTAGAATTCTACTATATATAATAATATACTTCGATATAATATATATTAAGTAGCCTACTATTACTAATACTTAGAGATAAAAATAGAAGTAATAGATCTATAAAGTCTAGGTTAGAATTATACTATATATAATAGTATACTTTAATATAATATATACTAAGTAGTTTATTATTATTAATACTTAGAGGTAAGGATAGAAGTAATAAGTTTATAAAGTCTAGATTAGAATTATACTATATATAATAGTATACTTTAATATAATATATACTAAGTAGTCTACTATTACTAACGTTTAGAGGTAAGGATAGAAATAATAGATTTATAAAGTTTAGATTAGAATTATACTATACGCAATAGTATACTTTAATATAATATATACTAAGTAGTCCGTTATTACTAGTACTTAGAAATAAGGATAGAAGCTAAGGGTTTATAAAGTCTAGATTAGAATTATACTATATATAATAGTATACTTTAATATAATATATACTAACTATTACTAGCCGTAATAATCTTACTCTAATTAGCTAACTACGTCTTATTAAGGTAGACCTTTTAGATAAAAGAGTAAATAGTCTATATAATATTACTAATTATAATATAGATAATAATAGTTCTATAATTAATAATAGTAGTAGAATCGCCTAGTAGTATTACGCGCGCTATTTTACTAGCTACTAAGTTACCTTTAATCGAGTTAATAAACTTATTAATAGATACTTATTAAGAGTTAAGTAGTTATTAGACTTAAGCTTTATAGAAGGGTCGAGACTATAGTTCTTATAATAATAGATAAGAGAATTTTATACTTCGTTAGTATACGACCTAGGTATAGTAATAATAGTATTACTTAATAGTACTATAATTTACTACTATAAATAGTTATCTCTTTTAATAATCTATATAATATCTTAATAAGGCTATATACTCTTATCTCTTATTTAACTCTTAGTTCTAAAGAAGATACGCGTTAATATAATATAGAGTAGTACTAGTAGAGGTAGATTTATATAGATCGCTAGTATAATAAGTCTCTATTATTCTATTTATATTAATATTCTAATATCTTATTTTATTATTCTATACTTACGTACTTATAGATAGGGTATACTTATTAATAGAATATATCTATTTCCTTACTTTATAAAACTTCTATCTAAAATATACTATATAGTACTATAGGTAAGTACTATAGTAGGTATACCTATAAGTACTCTAGTCTAGAGCTTATTATTAAAAACTCTTAATAGTAGACTTATAGGGCTATTAAAACAACCTAGTTAATATAATAATAGTACAATATTAGGTCGAAAAACGAACCTAAGTTAATAAATATCTTTTTTTTTACTTATAAAATTAATTCTCCCTTAGAGTATTTTTACTTTCTTCTTTTTATACCCCTATACGCTTCTTTTTAGTCTAATTACTTTCGATTTATTACTACTAGGGGGTAGTAGGGATATTAAATAGTTCTAATTAATCTCTAGGAGTAATAACTAGATTATAAAAGTACTAGTAATAAATTAATATATTATTATCTATAATATACTATTAGTTAGAGTATATATTATAGCTATTAGATATAACTTCTTTATTATAATCGTAGTTATCTATAATTATTAGTAAGGATATCTTATTTATAAGTATATTATTATCTCTATACTATATACTATTAGTTATAATATAAAATAAAGTTTTTAAATAGAACTCCTTACTATAATTATTATTACTAGTAATAATCTACTAGGATACCTTTATAGAGAATATACTATTAGCTATAATATAAAATAAAGTTATTAGATAGAGCTCCTTACTATAATTATTATTACTAGTAATAATCTACTAGAATACCTCTATAGAGAATATACTATTAGCTATAGTACGAAATAAAGTTATTAGATAGAACTTCTTACTATAATTATTTAGAATACGACTATACTCGTATAAAGTACTATTAGAACCTATAGTACTATACTATTAGTTAAAGTATAGAATTTCGATAATATTTATTATATCTACGTTTCTATTCTAATAGATAGAGTAGAAGAGTATATTAAGAATATATTATTACTATTTATATATATATCTTAGTCTAGATATATAATAGCTTCGTTAAGAAGCCTACGAATAGGTACTCTTAATATAGTATAATTAGTATACGAGTTAATTAGCTAGATATTAAAGAATATAAGAGATATAATCTATTAAGTAAATAAATAGTAATTATTATATAAAGCTAATACCTATAGAAGTATATTATATTATTATAGATTCTTACCTAGTCGCGGCCTTTAATATATTAGCCCTAAGCTAAATAATTATAGCTTCTTTTATCTCTTTAGTCTTTTCTTTTTATATATTTTCTTTCTATATAGTCTTATTAACCCCTATACTCTATATAGGCCCTTACTTTTAATTATTAATACTTTAAGCTCGACGAAGGATAATTATAGATACTAAAGTTATTACTAAAGATATTAACGTAGTTAGAATAAGTATAAAGCTAGCTTTTAAGACTACTTTCTTTATTATAGTAGATAGATAGGGTAAATAGAAGAAAACTAAGCGACGAATACGGTATAAATATAATAATAGTAAGATAGATATAGAAATAGAGTATACGTAGCTATATAGTAAGAATTCTAAAGATATAAATATAATAGTAATTAGTAGAACTATATACTAAAAAGAGACGATATTATTAACCTAAGTAATAGTAGAGGGCGAATAATAGAGTAGGATAGAAGTATAATTAAAGTTCTTAGTATACTATCTTAATACTCTTAGCCCTTATAAAATACTATCTAAATAGGGCTTTCTTATAGTTTTAGATTAAAATAATCGGATTAACTAATATATTTACGATTTACTACTATATATATCGTTTACTATCTTACTACTTACTCTATCTACTTAGATCTTCTTCTTATTTATTATTTTATTAGTAAGCTTTTTATTCTTTTTAATTAGCTTACTAGTTTATATTATCTTTAGCTATAAGGTAAAGATATCCTTTATCTCGTTTTTATATATAATCGTCTCTTCTATAAAAGATAAGTCACGTACTAGTAAATTTATCTCTACTATTAATACTTCTTATTTAATATAGTACTAGCGGTATACGCTCTATATAATCTCGGTATTAATAGGATATAGTTCTATTATCTTTAAGATATACCCTTTAACTAAGTCGAGTAATTAGTAGATAATCTTTAAACTAGTTACTATAAGCTAATAGTAGTCGATATACCTATTCTTCTTCTTATTCTATACTTAATCCTACTAAGTAATCTTAGTATTATAGATTAATAAGTTAAATATAAAAGTAACTATTATAAGTCTAAACTTTCTTATAAAAGTCTATATCCTTATTAGTACTATAGATAATAGTATTAATTCTATATAGTATTTCTACTTATAATATATATAATAGCCTTAACTATATATAAGTTTAAGACCTAGATATACTTACTTAAATAGTAAAGCTATATACCTCTTATAGTCGAATACTTTATTATTAATTAAGTTATATATATAAGTCTAGCTTTAACTATATAATAATATATCTTCTTAAATCCTATATAGATATTATCTACGTACTACTAGATAAACGATTCCTAAATTAAAAGTAGATTACTAATAGTCTACTCTAGTATATTATTATCTATATCTAAGCTCTTATACTAATATAATATAGGTTCTATAATTTTTAGCTTATTTAGGTTCTTCTTCTACTAAGTATAGATAGTATTATAAATATTAGAGAAGGTCGATAAAAGTTTATATTATTAGTAATTTAATCTATTAATTATTTTTATAGTTAGTATCTTAGACTTTAAGCCCTTCTAATTATTAGCTTCTTATTTAAATATTTAAGCTTAGTAGACTTATCTATAACTTATCTCTATAACCTATTTAATTTAATATAGACTAGATTTATATTTATTATAATACTTAATAATAAGCGGTTTCTTCTTAAACTTCCCGTCTAAGAGGTTTAGAACTTTATCCTAGTAATCTACTAATATATAGTCTCTTATAATAAAAAACTCCTTAAGAATAATAGTAAAGATATTAAGTAGTTTCTTTATATTCTTATTATTTCTAAGTAGCTATTTAATAAGTATATTTTAGTTTACCCCTCTTATACTAGTTTCGAACTTAGACTATTTTTTAGTAAAGTCCTTTTTATTAATATTACTAAGTTTCTTAATAATAGAATTCTAGGTATAGACCTCTTTATATTCTAGAATATATTTTATAGCGAAGATTATAATAGTATTAATATTATTTAATAGTACTAAGCCCGTAATTCCCGTAAATAAAGGTATTAGGCTTAGGTTAGATTAGTACTTAAGTAGGTCTATAATCTATATATATATAAAAGTCTCTTCTAACCTCTATAAGTATAGCTCGTTAATTATAACCTAGCTTATATAGTATTAATTAATAACTATAAGTATTAAGTACTTCTTTTCTTTAGTATTTATCTATCGGGCTATATACGTTATCTAGTTAGGTTACTTACTATCTTACCCCTTTATTAATAGGTATATCTTCTCTTCCTTCTCTATTATTTCCTTCGGAGTACTATTTAACTTAAGCTTTAATTTAATAGTACTAATTAGTTAACTATTAAGATACTTCTAGTAGTCTACTCTATACTTAGTAATATTCTTTATTTATCTAGAATAGTCTTTTATAAATTTAACGTAGTAAGCCTAAAGCTTAGACTAAGGGAATATATTCTTTAAAATAACTTAATAGACTTATAAGTACTAGGATACGTTTATTATTATAATAATAAATCTTATACTTATTAAACTTAGCTTTAAGATAATTACGTCGCTATATACTATCTAGTTACTATTATTAGTCTATTTAATATTCTTTAAGATAAGTTTATTAGAATAAGTATATACTAAATAAGCTTTTCTATTCTAGTTAGATATAAGAAGTATTTTAGTCTAGTCTTTCTTAGATAGAGAATAGTAGATTCTATTTATATATCTATTATAAGTATACGCGATCTTCGCCCCCTTTTACTTATAGAGTATAATAAGATAAGGATACTATTTAATATTTATATTTCTAAGTAATAAATTATTTTATATTATCTTTTTCTAGTCTTATATCTATACGTAGAGGCCTTATAGTAATACTAAAATAAATAATACTCTAATTTATAGTAAGTATTTCTTAAATATATCTATTAGGTCGAGACTAGGTTATTAGTTTAGCTAAAGTTTATATCTTATTAATTCTATATATAGTATAAGATTAAGAGTATAAGTATCTAAAACTTATATAATCTTATTTAGATCTATTATATTAGCTTATATATTTACCCTTTTAGGTCCGAATACTATTCTATACTAAATATTAATACTAACTATCTAGTAGGCTATTAATCTAAAGTTTAGGTTCTATTTTAGTTTAGACGATACCTTAATATAGCGATCTACTAACTTAGATTACTCCTTTAGTTACTTTAATAGAATACTAAACGTATTTATAACTAACTTCTACTTAAGATAATTAATATATATTACCTTAATACCCGCTTTTAAATTATTAAGTTTAGCTAATATACTATTATTATTAATTATTATTTAATTAATCTATACTATACTTAATAGTATCGTTAACTTATAATTATAGTATTACTTTATTAATATTATCCTCTTTCTCTATAAATACGTCCTTCTCTTCTTTAAGAGCTTCTACCTCTAAAGTATTATACTTAATTAGAATCTTCTCTTCTTTACTTAATAATTCTTCTAATAATAAGACTTTACTACTATACTAACTACCGTAGTTCTCTTTCTTATATCCTAAGCTCTACGTAGTAAGTTAGTATAATAGTAAACTATTATTATCTTCTTAGATAGGTAACTTTAAACTATAGCTACTAACGTTTAGTAGAATAGTAGTAGCTAATATACTAGTATCTATATTTAGCTATCTAGTTATAAGCTTCTTTTACGGGATTTAGATAGATAAAGGGTCTATACTCTTAATAGCTTTTATTAATTTTAGAAAAGAGGTTATACTAATAGTATTTATAGGTAGAGATAGAAGTAGAGTATCTATAGGGTTAAGATTAGAATTATACTATATACGATAGTATACTTTAATATAATATTTATTAAGTAGTCCCTTATTACTAGCTTTTATAGGTAGATATAGGTAAAAGAGGTCTATAAGAATAAGATTAGAATTATACTATATATAATAGTATACTTTAATATAATACTTATTAAGTAGTCTCTTATTACCGGCTTTTATAGGTAGGTATAGATAAGAGAAATCTATAAGGTCTAGATTAGAATTATACTATATATAATAGTATAATTTAATATAATATATACTAAGTAGTTAGTTCTTACTTTTACTCTTACTCTTACTTACTATCTATTTTCGACCTCTTATAGGTTATTTTAGTTATTTTAGTACTAGGCTTAAGGATTAAGACTTTATATAGTACTATTTATCTTTGTTCTTAATATCTAGTAGGTATATCTTAAAATTAGAATCTCTTCTAATACTATTTATAAAATTATTTAGTACTACTTTAAGCTTATACTAGTTTCGTATATAGTTACTTATAGCTATCGCGACTATATTTATAATCTTTCTTTTAGAATTCTTTATAATTCTAAATATTACCTTATTAAAGTAGTTAAAGTTAATATTACTAATAGTAATAGGCTTAGTTCGATTAGTAGACTAGACCTTATTATTATAGACTAGACGGATAGAAAAGTAGAAGATATCTATAGTATTACTAATTATAATATAAATATTAATAGTTCTAAGATTTATAATAGATAGGGGGTCGTCTAAAAGAGTTATATATACTATTTTACTTACTACTATACTTATTACTAATTAAGTTAGCGAAGTCGTTAGTAAATACTTAATAGGAATTAAGCTATTCTCTAGTTCAAGCTTTATAGAAGGGTTAATATTATATACTATATAGTTAAATATAAGTTTCTAACGTATTAAGTTTATTATCTCGAGTATTACCTTATTAATATATAGAGAAGGTATAGTAGTATTACTAGTCCTAAAATAAGAGGTAACTATCTATAAAGAGTCTATTTATAGTTAATATACTATATAAGTATATACTTTCTTCTATTAGCTTAACTAACTATTTTCTTATATAGTACTTACTTTACTAGAATTCTTTACTATCTCGTAGGCTATATCTAAGATAATAGTATTAATTTTCTTTAGCTTAATCTAAAAGACTATATAAATATTCTTCCTATATATAGAATAGGTTTCTACTATCCTATCTCTTCCTATATATAGTATTAGATATTCGTCGTTATTACTAGGCCGTAAGCTATACGTATATAGGTTATATTATATATAGCTAGAGAGTACTATTTTATAAACTATAAATAGGAATATAGTATAGTTAATATATAGTTAAGATAATTAAAGCGCTAGATATAGGCGTAGATAAATAGATAGTCTAGAATAATTATTTATATCGTTATAATACTTTAGACTAAAGAGAAGAAATATAAAGAAAGTTTAGATAAGAGTTTATATTTTAAGTAATCCTATTAAATAGGTAGGTTACGGGCTAGCGTACTATTATATAACTAAATACTTACTTCTTCCTCTTTACTCTTCTCTTTTAGATTAGATACTTAGTAAAAGAAATTAAATAACTTATATAAGCTAGCTAAATAAGACGTTATATAATCTAATTAGCTAAAATCCTTTATAAACTATCTAATTAGTAAGATAACTTTACTTACCCTTATAGATAACTAAAAATATTATAACTATCTATATAATAGAATACTTTAGAACTCTATTTAATAAGAAGATTCTCTAAAAGCTATAGTTAACGTAGTAATACTAAGGAAATAGGAAAACGTTTAATTAAGTCTAGTTTCTAGGTAGTCTATACTAGGGACTCTCTCTATATAATAGCTAGATACTTAGTATTAGGCTAGCTTATATACTAGGTTAGCTTATATAACTACTTCTAGCTACTATACTATATTCTATTCTATATAAGCTACTCTTATATAGAGCTATTATAATTAACTATAGTTTTTACTTCTTTTTCTTATAGTAATTTACCTTAATTTCTTACTATAATATAAAACTATCTTATATCGTTTCTACTACTAGCTCTAATCTTAATAAAGAATATACTCTATAGAATAGTATAAATTATAATAGAATTAGATATAATATATATTAGTTAGGTTATTTATATAGTATTATATATAACTTTACCCTATATTAGATTATAATATAATACTTACTATTTACCTATTATATAAACTTAAAATAATATCTAAGTTATTATATCTTATTAGATTTTTTATATTATACGATATATATATACTACCTCTCTTCTCTAATCTAGCCTTTCTATTATTTATTCTATTCTTTACTTCTTAATACCTCTTTTTATAAACGAGTAATCCTACTTATAGAGACTATTATTATAGAAGGAGAAATCTAATTCTTTAAATCTATACTTATAATTTCTACTATCTTTTATTAATATTATATTAGTCTTTTTTTCTTTAAGCTTATTAAGCGTCTTAGCTACTATATAGAATTTCTATTCGCTTTACTATACTACTATTTAGAAAGGATAAGAATTTCTAATCTTAAATATCTATTATAGTCTTAGTTTCTTCGTAGACGTCGCGAGTATCTCTACTATTAAATTATACTTTACTAATATCCCGGGTAATAATAACTTATTCTCTTCTTCTTTAATTAAGATATTTCTAAGGATTATATATAACGTACTATTAGTTAGAGTATAAAATAAACTTATTAGATATAACTTCTTACTATAATTAATAAATTCCTCTTCGCTATTTTAAGTACCGTCTACGATACTATACTATTAATTAAAGTATAGAATAGAGTTATTAAATAGGACTCCTTACTACTATTAATATCTATTTTATTTTTACTATTTCGAGCGTCGTCTATAATACTATACTATTAGCTAAAGTATAGAATAAAGTTATTAGATAGGACTTCTTACTACTATTAATATCTATTTTAGATCCGCTACTCTAAGTACCGCTAGAATCTATATACTATACTATTAGCTAAAGTATAAAATAGAGTTATTAGATAGAACTTCTTATTCTTTTTTATACTAGTAGCTTTACCTAGTAAGACTATAATACGTAGATTATAGTAGTTACGTAGTTTATTAATAAAGTTATTAATTTTAGTTATAAAGATTATATTATCTTTAATTTTAATACTATTATAAGTAATAGTTAGAACTTCGTAGTTTTAGATCTAAGTAGATTTATCGTCTACCTTTAAGTATTCTAGAAGTACCTTAGTTAATATCTTAGTAGGGAAATTATTACTATTTATATATATATCTAGGCTTAGAGATATATAATTTAGGTTAGAAAACTAAATAAAAGGTACTCTTATAATAGTACTATTAGTATATAAGTTAATAAACCGGATATTAAAGATTATAAAGGACTTAATTAGTTAAGTAAGAAGATAGTAGTTATTATATAGAATTAATTCTTACTTAACTATAACTATTAATAAATTAGACTTAAATTAAATAATCTTTTTACTCTCTTTAATATCTTCTTTCTTAGTTTTCTTTTAGACTTTTTCTTTAGCTATAAATATAATATCGTATACTATCTTTTACTTTAGGAGTTCTTTAGTATTCGACGTAGAATAATCTCTAGCCTAAAAGTTCTTATTAAAGACGTTAGTATAGTTAGATTAGTTAATTAGCTAATTTTTAATTTTTTTTATTAGTTACTTAAGGTACTTATACGTCTTATACTTCTTTACTAACTTACTATAATTCTTAATAATAAGGTATAATATTCTAGAAGTTTTCTTAATTTTAGCTATTATAAGACTAATTAATTTCTCTAAATATTTCTTTATAATTTAAAATAGTATCTATATACTAAGTTTAGTTATATAATTAAATCTAGTAAAATCTTTTAAAATCTTTCTCTATTCTTTAGATATTTATAGGTATAATAGTATAACGACTTTCCTTACTATAGGAGGTAGGTAAGATAGATAGATAATAGAAAAGTAAGTAGCGAGGTAGCTAAAGGAATTACGTAGTAGTTTAGTAAGAGTATTTAAAAATATAATTATAATAATAATTAGTAAGACTCTATATTAAAAAGAAGTAATATTATTAGTATAAGTAGTTATAGAGATAATATAGATAGTAGAGAGTAAGAAGAAAAAGTATAAAGAATTTTTCGCGTCGTTACTACGAGGATATAGTAAAGTACTTATATAATATAGTAGATATAAGTTCTTATATCGCGCTCGTAATAAAAGCCTAATAGATATTAATATAATAATAAACTATTATAAATATAACTTTTAAAGTATAAAAATTATATATATAAAATTATACTATTAAGTATAGTATTAAGTAAAGGTAATAAAGATAGATATATATTAGTTAAAGCTATCGTATATATAGTAATATAAATAGCTTTATTAACTATAACTTAAGAATAATACTAGGCTATAAGATATATATATTATATAAGGACTAGTATAGACGATATCTTATAAAGAAGAAGCTTAAGGGGTATAACGTCGAGTATTTATAAACTATATTCGATAAAATTACTCCCTATATTATTATACTTATAGTATTAAATTAAAGGTAATAAGATACTAAGAGGTCCTAAGAATAGCCTAGTCGTATATTCTATACTATACTATATAGTATATCTTATACTAATATTATTATAATCTTTATAATTATATATACTCTTTATATTATATATAGAATCTATTATATAGTATTAACTACTATAATAGACCTTATCTACTAGTACTATATATAAAGAATTATCTTATATAGTAGAATAAGACGATACCTCCGCGTATATAGAAAGTACCTAGTTAATAATATTAAATAATTAATACCTAGTAACCTTTTTACTTATAGATATAGGGTAAGACTAATCTAGACTAGTCTTATAATAGTAATTCTTATAATATATACGCTAGAGTAGAATAATATAGTTAGATATCTAATATAATAAAGTATAATTAGAGAGTAGTTATTAAATACTTTAGTAATATCGGCTAAGAATAGAGATAATAAGTTTATATCCTATAGTAAAACTAAAATATTTTAGTAATTCTAACTCTTAAATAATAGTATATACGATAATAATAAGCCTACTAAGATAGGATTAAATAATAGGTTTTAAACTAATCTATACCTAGATAACTAACTCTTAAGTATCTCTTAGGTAGTAAATATAAATAATATATAAAGAGTAAATAGAAGAGATAAACTACTATTAGTAATCTCTATATAATTATTATATAAAGTAATATATAAATATATTAATATAATAGAAGTAGATATAAGCTTTAGAGCTATAGATAGTTATAAAGAGTATATAGACTAATATAAACTATTATTCCTAGCTAATAACTAAATAGAGTCGATTTAAACGACTTCGTAGCGTATAAATTCTAATTATAGTTTAATTATACCTTTACCTTTTAGTTATATAAGGTCTAATATACTAAGGATAATATAAATAGGCTATTAGAAGATAGCTAACTATTAGAACTATATAATAAATTATTATTTAAGACTAGTAAGTAGTAGTCCGAGCTACTAGAAAGACTACCCTCTAGTATTAATAACGATAGTTTTATAACTAGTAAGCTCGAGGTCGTATTAGATATTAAATATATACTACTAGCTATATATAATCTAGTATACTATAATACGGCTAAGATTATATAATTTTTAATTAAATATTAGCTATTTATAGAGTATATATAGTATACTTCTATTTATCTATTTTAGAATAAATCTTATAACGTATATATATATAATAAGTTAAATATAGAAAATTAATAGTAAAATATATAGGGAAAACTACTACCCGGCTTAACTATTCTCCTAGTACTAATATTAGTAAATAAGATATTAATAATAATATTATATAGTAATACTATATACTAGCTAGTCTATTTAATAATTAAAAATATTAATAAAGATATCTAAAGAGCGCGTAATTAATATAGAATTATCCTAATAAGGTTTATTCTAATTATTAATTATAAAGATAAAGATATTAAGTTTAAAGTATATTATAAGATAATAATATATTTACTAAAGCGTAAGCTAATCGAATTAAAATAGTACTATATATAATAGTACGTTTATTCTATACTAATTAATACTAGCTCTTAAGAAACTTACTATAAACGACGAACTAATATACTATACTAATAGATAAGTTTAAAAATACTATCCTATATTATATAGGATAATCGTAGACTACTAGAAGTAAATACTTATTACGGGTGTAAAAAATAATAGATACTATATAATATATAAGGTACTACTAAAGAAAAGAGATAATCTTCTTTCTAGGCTATAGAAAATACGAACGTATAGTAGTATATAAGCTTAAATTTAGAAGTAATATAGGAATAAGATTAAGTAAATAAATAATAAGTAAATCTATAATATAATATATTTTATATAGAAATACCTATACTTTAATATATACGAGGGTATACTAATAGACGTATTATATTAACTACTAAAGAGTCTTATTATATATACGGTTAAATAGTTATAATAGCTAGTAGAAAATATAATATTAATAAAACGAGCTTATAAGGGTACTAGAAGACTAGTAAATAGTATTAAAGGAAAAGTATAGCTAGACTATTAATTTAAGATAATATTAGAGTATTCTAGTCTATAATAATTCGTTTATATTAACTTTAATAAGATATTCTAGTAGATAAAAGATAAATAAAGAGTAATTATATAATAGCTAGTAGTAATAGTAATATTAATACTATACGATAAAGAACCGTATACTATCTATTTTACTAAAGTAGTATACGACTTTATTACTATAGTATAATACTAAATATATAATAATATATTATTATACTTAGATAACGCGCTTAGATATATCGATATCTTAAAGTATATATTTAAAGCCTTTCGACCCCGTATAAAAGATATAACTCTAACTAGTTATTTTAATCTTCTAAAGTTATATAGTCTTATTTATTAGAGATATTTTATCTAATTAAGAGGAAGTCTAGATAGCTATAATACTAGATTAAATAGAGAGGCGTTATATAGTTTCCTTCTTAAGAAAGTATATAAGTTAATTAATAAATAAGATCTATTACTATAACTTAGACGGTTAAATAGCTACTTAATAGTAGTACTCTCTATAGAAGTATAATTTATATTAGGTAGTAGTACTATTATATCTAGTATAGCGAAGTAAATCTATAATATATATATTATTACTTCGTTAAAGGTACTACTATTATATAATATTAAATAGTAGATAGATTCTAAGGTATAAAAATTAGGCTAACTATATAGTAAATAGATTATAGTTTAATAAGTAATAATACTATTTAGGATTATTAACTTAGCTAATATCCTTATAGTTTTTATTTATTATAAGAGAAGACGTCTTACTAACTCTTAAATACCGATAACTACTATTAATCTATTAGATAAATCTATATATAAAGAATATCTAACCTAGATTTATTAAATAATAATATAAATATATTCTTTAATATAGTACTAGTATAAAGCTAGAAAGTATCTAATAGATATAAAGGTTATATTACGTTAGTTAGTATACTATCGACTATAAGAATATAAAGGTAATTAATAGAAGGACTATATTATTATAAATAAGTTTAGCTATAATACTTAAATAGATTTATACCCTATAGATCTAAGATAGAGGCTATATAGAAAGGTTATTAGTTAGGTTAATCTAATCTTTATAATATAGAATATAAGTAATAAGAATAATATATATAAACGGACGATATATATTAAGACTATAGTAAATAGACTATAGATAATAGATAAAGGACGACTATATCTAATCTATAGTATAATCGAACTAACTAAGAATAATATAATAGTATTAACTTCTAAGATAACTCTAAGAAGTAGGTAAGCCTTCTCTATACTAATAATATAGAGAGATATATATATTATACTATTAATTAAGAGTTTTAAGAAGATATTTATTAATAATTATATTAACTTTAAACTATATAATTAGCTATACTCTCTATTATTCGAATCTAATAGGGATAAGACGATAAAGGCGTTTAAGCGGTATTAGAAATAGAAAATAAAGAAGAAAAGTAAGAATAAGAGGATATAGACTAGAACTAAGATTAAAGAGAAGACTAGTAGTAGTCGTTATAAAGGGCGACGTTAGAGACGTAAACGTATTATAGATAGTAAAAATAATATAATAGACGATATATAATTCTAATATAGATAAGACTATAATAATAACCCTTTTATAGAATAATATAAGTAGACTCTTTAGGAAAAGTAAACTATAGGTAATAGTATAATAATAGCCTTTTTATAGAATAATATAAGTAGACTCTCTAGGAAAAGTAAACTATAAGTAATAGTATAATAATAGCCTTTCTATAGAATAATATAAGTAAACTCTTTAGAAAAAAGCGTATTTTAGATAATAGTATAAAGTAGAAGTTAAAAATAAATCTACTAAGTACTTAGCTAAGATTTATAACTATTCTAGTTTTACTAATAAATCTTTATTATACTAACCTTTCTATATAATACTCTATACCTATTATAATAGTAATACGAATAATATATATTTTAGTAAAGAGCTATTATTTATAATAATAAATAGTACGGCGTATAAAACCTATATATTATAAGATAGTAACCTAATAAAAGACTTTATCTACTAATATTATAAAATATAAACTTAGACTTAATAATATATAATACGAATTAATATATAATAATATAGAGAAATATATAAAGGATTCTAGATTACTAGATATATAACTATATAGTATTAAAGCGAAGATAGAGATAATACGAATAGAACGACTTATTAAAATAAAATACTCTTATACGTTAAGTCGCGTACTAGATAATATCCTAAATTTAAATATAAGATAATTAGTATAATAAGTAAATAGTAATATTTACTAAAGTAAACTCCGGGTATAACCGTTAAATAAGATAGAAGATAAGAATAATTAAAAGATAAATAAAAGTATAACTAGGTATACGATAGCTATATCTATAGAAACTCTTATCCTAACTAAAAATATATATAGTAAGTATACTAGTTAGACTATACTATTATTACTAATATCGTATAGCGGAAGCTAAATAATAGAACTAATAGAAGTAGAATAAGGGGATATAATAGAAGATTATAAGGATAAGATATAAATATACGAATCTATATATAACCTATATTTATAACTAATTTAAGTAGTCCTATATAATATATATATACTATAATAACTAGATAGTTATCCTATCTTAAATAATATAGGTTTATACTATTAGCTATAGTATAAAACTAAAATATTAGATAAAATAAAAATTATTCTACTACGTATTTATTATCTAAAACGTTTATAACTTTAATACTACTCTAATAGATAAAAAGTAATAAGTAATTATTATAAAAGAGTATATAAATAAGTTATCCTTAGACGGATATTACTTATCTAAAGCTATATATTACTTATCTAAAGCTACGTACTACTTATTCTTATTAAACTAGATTAGTAGTAAAGTAGTACTATATTAAAGTTTATAGAGTAGTCTTTTAAATAAAATACTATTAATCTATTATAAATATTATTAATATAACTATATCCCTACTAAAGAAATATCTATACCTAGTATACGACCTAGAAAGTCTAGAAAAGACGAGGTAAGATAATTAAGAAGACGCCCTCTAGTACGTAGTACTAATAGATATAGATATATAGATAATAATATTAATAAAATATAAAGTAATTAGTAATACTATTCCTATTATTAAAAAGTATATAAAGATAGTACTATCTAAGTTAAGGAAAAAGAACCTCTCTAATAGCTATATACGAGTAAGGTATATAACTAGATACTTATAATCTCTAGTTTCTAACTTCTATATAGGGTTTAGTAAGATCTAAGCTAACTAAGATATTAACTAAGTTAACTAAGATATTAAATAATATACCTTAATTATTATTCGATCTACTACGTAGTAGTTCTAATATTACTAAACTAAATATTTTATTTAGTAGTACTTCTTTCTATACCGTAACTATATATTAAGGTTCGATTATTAGGATAAACCCTATAGAAAAGGTAGAACTATAGGAAATTAATATAGATATAAATATAAATAATATATTAATTATAGAGAATAATAATTATAAATAACTATATAATAAAATAAATATAAGATTAGAGCTTATAAGCTATATAAGCTATACCTTAATTAGTTTAATCTATTTATTAATCTATCTATTAAAATATATATATATATATATAAGAGAATAACCTACCTCTCTATAAACTAGCTAGGATAATAGTACTATCTAGGATAGTCTACGACGAGATATATAGTAGTTATACTATTTATTTATAATTTAGCTTAATAAAGAAACTATTTATATACTTTATAGTAAGAGTTTAGTAGAAGGTACGAGATAGCTTAGATATAGAGATTAGAGGGTATACCTTTAAATTATCTACCTTATAAATAATAGCTAAAGTAAGTATTATCTATTAAAAGTTACTATAGAAGAGAGTATAAAAGATAATACCCTACTAGCTAGGACTTTAGACTACTACCTTTTATATATAAATTATATAGAAGATATAATAGATAATAGGTAATAAATATAGTTTTAATATAGTAGATAGAAAAAGGACTATAAGAAGGGTAAAGAAGTTACTTAATAGGTTTACCTTTATTATAAAAGATCTAGAAAAGATAAGATCTAGATATAATAATATATAGTATATACTAATTAATATAGTCTAATTAAAGATAGTTCTTAAATAAGGATATTTAGTTAGTACTAACGTCTATATTATAGGGGAAGAGCTAGAAGGTATTAATAGTACTTCCTAGAGGTACGTAATATTTTAGGGTACTAAGTAGTATAATAGTATACTTTATTATAGCCCTAATATAGTAGATAATTAGAGAGTAGAAGTTAGATAAATACTAAGTAATATCTAGGATTAAGATATTATTATAAGGTATATACTAGTCCTAAATACGTATAGAACCTAATATAAGATAGAGATATATATAATATTACTTATATAGTAGAATAATTAATATAAAGAGAGATAAGACCTAGTTATTAAAATAATTAAGAAAGGAATAAGAAGGTATATAAGTAAAGTAGATCTTAAACTAGTATATATACTATAAGACCCTAGGACTAAGTATAATTAACTAGAAGTTATAATAGCTAAGATAGCCTTCTAATTAACTAATAATAGAATCGGTATATTAAAGCTATCCTAAGATAGTACTATAAGGGTATAAGAATAGAGGGTTCTTATACCCGAATAGGGCTTAGTATACTAAATAAACTAACTAACTATTAGACTAATCCTTAGGATTACCTAATCTACTAACCAAAATAGGAAATAAGTAAAATAACTAGGTTACCTAGGGAATAGACTATAATATTATCTTCCTCCTAGAATAAGACCTTATCCTTAAGGGTCTAGTAAACGAATAATTAAGAAAAAACGCTTTTAGGGGAGAGGAAAGAAGGGTAAAAAGGATAGATAGGTACTTATATCTATTACTTCCTACTTAAAAAATAATTTAACTAATACCCTCTAGATTATTCTTAGAGTATATTAATATTATATAGCCCTACGTATATCTACTCGTTTTACTATATAAATTATTATCTAAAAAATATTTTTTTAATATATATACTATATAACGCGCTTAGCGTATCTAAAGGATATTATAGAATATATAAGAGGACGTTAGTAACTTAGTTTTCTATATTATTTAGAAGTTATATACGTATAGTCCTACTAGAGATAAGACTTACTTCTTCTATATCTCTACCTATAGTAAAGCGAGGCTATAAAGGGATACTCTAAGCTTAGGGGTAATTACTATAGGCTCTAGGTATTATACTATCTATTTTAGTAGACTATAAAGGAGAGGTACCCTAAGCTAGGGGTAGTTACTCTAAGCTCTAGGTATTATATTACCCGTTTTAGTAGGCTATAAAGGATAGAGGGCCTATACTCGATATCGACGATTTTTCTAGATTTTTATCTTAACTAGTATCTTATCTTCTAACTAGGGGCTAAGGAACTTATCTTATAACGTAGCTTCTAGCTACTAGACTAGCTATTTAGGTAGATCTAGCTTATTAAGGTACTCGTCGTAGAACTTTTTTACTTTTTAGACTACGTTTATAAAATCGCTTACTAGATAATAGATTAGGTCCGGGTCGTAGCCTATTTATTTTATTTAATAGTAGAGCTTACTATAAATAATTCGGCTATTAAGAATATAAGCTACTAGCTACTTAAAATATCTATTTACTTTTATAACTAGTTCTTTAGAAAGTACTTAACTAGATAATAGATCTTATATAGCTTTATATAATCTATCTATATAAAAAACGTTATATATCTTTATATAAGAGGGTAACTAGACTATATAGGAGTTATACCTTTAGTTAATAATAAGATAAAATTCGTATATTTATTAGTCTAATTTTAGACTTAGCCTTAAGGTAGTAAATCCCTTAGATATAATATAGACTTAATCTCCTATATCGAAATCTAGGGGGCGGCGTTTTTTATTAACTTATTAACTCTAGGCTTTCTAAACTATTATAATATTAGCTTAGGTATAGTCGTAAATCTATTAGACTATATTAGCTTAGATTTTTATAAACTCTTAGACTACCTATATAATTATATTATTTAGTAATTCGGAGGGTTTATAGACGTATTCTTACTAGTCCTAGTAGTAATAAGCCTTATAGCTGAATTCGATCTCGAATAAGAAAAATCCTATTATATTATATAGAAGAATTACCTAGACCTAGTCTATACTAGGTAGAAGATCGGACTAGTTATTCTAATAGAAGTTTATAAAGGGATATAATTATTAGTCTAACTATTAATTAAAAACTTCTATATTACTATTAGTCTATAGATAGTAGACTATAGATAATAACTAACTAATTTCTACGAGTCTATATAATTCTTTCGTAAAGTCTAATACGAACTATAGGTCTCGATCTAAGACTATAGTATATAGGAAACTAAAGACTTACTATATATATATATAGTAAAGAGTAGCTATATCTTTAGTAGTAGTAGTCTTAAAGTAGGGTAATAAGAAAGTATATTTTAATAATCTATATATTACTATAAATATATTATTATATTTCTTATAGTCCTTCGGGAAGCTTTTAAAGTTTATAGAAATATCTTTCTATATTCTTTTAGATATAGGGAGTAGTTTAAGAAGATCTAAAGTCTTATCTTAAGACTTATAACTCTATTAGTACTACTTATAGTTTCTTACGTAATATTTTATATCTTTATTTATTATACCCTAATAATATAGGTCTCTTAAGAGTCTAATAGTTTTCTTTATACCTAGATAAGTAGTAATCTATATAGTATATACTATCTAAATAAGGTAGATCTTAAGGAATCCTACTTTAGATACTACTAACTTTTCTTTTTAGAAGAGAAGCCTAGATAGGGTTAAGAATAGATACTTACGTTCTTAATAAGCTAACTTTTACTCTAATTTAAGTATAGTATATATACGATTTTTATAAAGTATATAGTTAAAAAGTAGATAAGAATAAGCTTCGATTTTATATTTAGAATCCTAGGTATTAGTAGTAGCTATTAAGATAGCTATCGTAGCGGAGGTCTATCTAAAGGAAATAAAGATATAAGTCCTAATAGTTTTATCTTTTTTCTTCTAAGTTTTTAACTCTTTTTATTTTTAAAAGAGGGTATCTATAATAATATTAGTAGTCCCGGGGCGATAATAAATAGTATAGTAGTAGTCTATAAGCTTCTTAACCTAGTAAGTCTATCGTAGGGTTAGTTTATACTTAGTCGAGAAATACTCTAGTACTTAGTAATTAGTAATAACTTAGAAGAGTTTATTTAGTTATAATCCTATAAGTTAAGTTCTTTATTTATTTAATCCTCTTATAACCGCGAGTATCTTCTTATTATAGATCTTATAGTTTATTTTTATAAACTTTATTATCTTTATAAAGTAGGCTATAGATTATTAGATTCTATTATCCTAAAGCTATATAAAGGTATTTACTAGAATATCGTTACTTACGTCGGTTTCTATACGGGTTCTATAGTAGAGTAAGTAATATCTTATAATAATATTCGAATATAATAATATCTTACTTTTCTTAAATATAACTTACTCTTTAGGCCCGAAGGTATAGAATTTTTCCTTTTATAGTAATTAGATAAGCGGGCGGACTATATAACTATAGTCTTTTAGCTACTTATAGTAGTAGTTATAGAAGTCTAGATAAGCTTATAGCCCTTTTAAGATTATAGATTCCTTCTAGTCTTTAATAGCTACTATTTTATTAGGATCTATACGGATCCCTTTAGTATTAATAATAAAATTTAAAAACTTTATCTTAGTAACTATAAACTTACTCTTTTTAATATTAATCTATAATCTAATCTTTTTAAGCTTATCTAGGATTTTACTTATATATTTCTTATATTTAAGAGGATCTTCTAAGTAGATTAAGATATTATTTATATAGATAGTATAGATCTTATTAATTTCGTCCTTAAGTACTTAATTAATATAGTACTAAAAGATTACTAGTCTATTATATAGCCTAAAAGGTAGAATACGATATTTATAGTTTCTATATCTCGTTTTAAAAGTTATAAGGTCTTCTATATTAGGGTCTAATCTAATATAATAGAAGACTTAATATACGTCTAGCTTAGTAAAGACTTTTACTTTAAAGAGTTATATTAATATCTTCTTAATTAAGAGAATAGCTATAATATCTTTCTTTATAATTATATTAATTTTTTAGTAGTCGACGTAGAACCTCTACCTTTCTTCTAGCTTCTTAGCGAATAGAACGGGCGAGGTAAAGTTAGTATTACTAGTTATAATAAAGTCCTTTTTTAGGTACTCTTCTAAATAAGCTTTTAGTAGCTTTAGGTATTTAAGGAATATATTATAAAGTAGACTCGTACTAAGCTTATTTATATTATCTTTAAGAATAATTTTATAGTTAATATTCTCTCTTCTAAGAAATAGCTTATCTAAGTTAACCTTAGAGAAATAATCTAGGGTAGCTTCTACGTAACCTTTATAAGGAAGCTTTTCTACTATTATATCTTATACGTTCTATTTTACTAAGTCTTCTACTAAGTCTTTTAACTATTTATTTCTAATTAATAAGTTAACTTTATATAGGCTAGTAGCTTCTAGTATAACTTCTTTCTTATTTACGAGCTTCTATATATTAGAAGGCTTAAGAAAATATATATTAAACTTATTATTAATAGTCTACCCTAGTAGGTTATTAGAGATAGATATTACTTTCTTTTTCTTTCTATTATTTTTTTGGTAACCTCGTTAGCTTTTCCTAGATTTAGTACTATTATAAACTAAATATATACTATAGACTACTAATAAATAGAGCTACTAGAAATCGAGCTAACTACTAGTTCTAATAAAGAATATAACGCGGACCTTATAATTAGAGAATAGGAAGTTATATAATAGATCTATATCTTAGTAAGAATAAATTTAAGAGGTTACGTAATAACTTAGTAGATCTATTAAAATAGAGCTATAAAGCTATAGCTTAGTAGATTTATAGATATAGAGCTATAGATTTAAGAGAACTAAATTAATATATAATAATTATAAATCTTCTAAATAGTCTTCCTTCTCTATAGTTAATTTAAATCTAGATTAATCCTAGTCTATTAATATAATTAAACTATTACCTACTTATTTTTACTTCTCTATTTCTATCTTAAGTATAAATTCTAAATAAGACTAAATAACCTATTAGGTCTAGATTTCGTTTAATACCTTAACTATCTAGTAGGTAGGAATAGCTAACTATAATAGTAGGAGAGGGAACTCGATAAAGTAGAGTAGTATAGCCGTTAACTTAGATTAAACCTTTAGAAGTAGAAAGCTATTAGGAATTTAGTTCTTTAGAAGATAGTATAACTACGGAAAACTTTAAAAGAGTTATTAAGAATTAGTATATATTTAAGAAAAGAGAAGATATACTAAAAGCCTAGTTTATAGAATTAACTACCTAACTTTAGAGGTATATAAGTAAACTATTAAAGTTTAGAGAACTAAAGAAGTTTAATAGAACTAGATCGAAGCTTAGAGGATTTTTAGCTAATATAATAATCTATCTTAATCTTAATAGAATAAAGCTATCTACTAAAAGTAATAAAGTATCGTTTATAATAGCTTAGTTTATAGGGAAAGCTATTACTTAGTTTAAAATATATTTAAATAAATAACTATAACTACCTAAAGTCTAATAAAGTAATAAAATAAAGGCTATCTTCTCGAGTTACGAGTACTTTAAGAATAAGTTATATATTACCTTTAAAGATATTAACTTAGAAAGACTAGTAGAATAAAAAATTACGCGCCTTAGATAGATAAAATCTATTATAACCTATATATCTAAGTTTAAATAACTCGCTATAAAGATTTAATAAGAAGAGATAGTTCTTATATTATAATACTACGAAGAACTAAAAGATTATATCTATTACGAAATAATTTAAATAAAACGACCCTAGACTATAAGAGAACTAATTAAATAAGCTATTAAGATTAATAATAACCTCTATCTCTAGAACTTAGAAAGAAAAGAGAAGGTTAAATTCTATAAAAAGAAGAAAGAAGAAAAATATTATAAACTAGAGGTAATAGTCCTAGGGGCTAGTTTAGAGCCTAAGAAAGGGAAATAAAATTCTAAGAAATAAGAGCTTTATAAGAAATAAGTATACTTTAAGTATAAGAAGTAAGAATACCTAGTAAAAGATTATAGGTTAGGTCTAAGAAAAGAAAAACCTTAATATACTTAGTAGGGTAAGAGGGATAGAGTAGCTATAATATAAGAATATAATACTATATATTAGATAACTTATATACGCGACTAATATAAGACGTACTATAAAGCTAAGTTAAATACTAGTTATTAGCTATAGAAATAACGAGTAACTATAACTTAGAAGTCTTAGAGAAGAGTTTCGTTCTTACTAAAAGTATAAGAAGAAGTATCTAAGGAAGGCTTATCTATAAAGTAGAAAGACTTTAATAATACTCTAAATATACTATTATAAATAGTTAATAATAATAATAAGTTCTTAGAATTAGAAGATAAAAACCTAGTTACGATATATAAGAATACTAAATATCTATAGATAATTCGACTATCTAAAGAAGAAATAGAACTAGTATTAGAACTTAATATAACTTATACTCGAGCCTTAAGATTTATAGAAAAAACTATAATACCTATAATAATATAAGAGATTTATAAAGAATAGTCTAAATCTTATCTAATATATCGACTATTTAAAGATTTTAAATAATAAGTTAAATAAAACTTTATCGTAATAGATCTTATATTTAACTAAGAAACTTAGAAGGAAATATAGTATATTATAAAAATAGTTAATAAGAAATAACTATAGTATACGGTAATTAAATAATAGATTCTTATATAAATAATCTTTATAGAATATAATAATTAGAAATATAAGATTAATCTAGAGAACGACCTATAATACGAAATAAGATACCTAGTATACTTTAAGATTATATAGATCTTATACGTATAAAGAGAGTATAAACTCTATAAGAAAGTAAAGTAAAAAAACGACTACTATCTCGTAAAAGACTATAATAAAAGGATTATCTAAGTAGTTATACTAGAAGTAGTATATAAATAGTAATAATTTAAAAATTAATAATAAAAAGGATATATATGAATTATACTAGAACTACTTTTATCTTTAAATTATATTCTAGAAAGACTATAGTATAAATATTTAGAGAATAAATACCTAAAGTATATCTAAACTAAGATTAATACGAAATATTAGCTAAAGAAGATAAGGATTTAGGGAACTAGAGAATAGGACTATATTTATCTTTAAGAAACTTACTAAGAAAAAATAATTACTACCTTAATTAATAACGGAGCTATATAGAACTTTATTAGTAAGAATTTTATCTAATAAAGGAAGATTCCTTAATAAAAGAAATAATATTCTAGTATTATATATACTATTAAAGGAGAATCCTTTAATAAGTCTATAATATACGAAATTAGAGGTAAATTTAGCCTATATAACTAGAAAAAGGAAAATAAAATACTTAATATTATAGAGATATTAGAAGACTAAGACGTAATCTTAGAAATACTATAGTTATAAGAAGCTAACCCGCGTATCTAATAGTTAAATCGATAAGTAATATTTCTATAGGAAAGGGCTAATATAATCTAAGAAGATTATAATATTCTAGAATACTATAGAGAATAGAAAGAATTATTTAAAGAATCTAAGGAAAGTCTATCTTAATACTAGTTCTAGGATTACGTAATTCTACTATAAAAAGGAAAAACTCTAGGATTCGGACTAATCTATAAGTTAACTAAGAAAGAAGAAAAGATTATAATAAAATATCTTAAAGATAACCTTATAAAAAGGTATATCTAATACTCGAATTCGCCTATAGAATACCTAGTTCTCTTCGTACCTAAGAAAGGTACTATAGAACTACGACTATATATTAATTATTAAATACTTAATAATATTACGATTAAAAATTAGTACCTCTTATCTCTAATATTTAAGATATAAGATTAACTAAGAAGAGTTAAATAGTTTATACGATTAGATATCCGAAATATATACTACTAGATTAGAATTAAGAAAGATAAAGAATAGAAAATAGCTTTTAGGACTAAGAAAGAACTATATAAGTATTAAGTAATATCTTTTAAACTTATTAATATACCTACGATATTCTAAGAATAAATTAATAATATTTTATAAAATTACCTTAATTAGTTCGTAATAGTATATCTTAATAATATTCTAATCTATTCTAAGACTGAAGGTAAATATAAAGAATATATAAAAAAGGTTCTATAGGTACTTAAGAAAGTATAACTATACTTTTATCTATAAAAATATAAATTCTATATATAAGAAATAGAGTTTCTAGGATTTATTATTAAACTAGGAGAAATTAAAGTAGACTTATAATAAATCGAGAAAGTTAAAGAATAGTCTATATCTAAGAATCTTAAGAAGTTATAATTATTTCTAGGATTCTATAACTTCTATCGAAAATTAATACTATAATAGAGTATAATAATAGTACCTCTTATATAACTTACTAGAAAAGACTAGTCTTTTAAATAGAAGGAGGAATACTAATAAGCTTTTAAAAAGATTAAAGAATAGTTTACTAAAGAACCTATAATTAAGATATATAATTCTAAAAAACTATTAATTATTAAGACGGATATATTAGACTATATAATAGAAGTAGTACTATTATAGAAAGATAATAAAGATAACCTTAAACTAATATACTACTTCTTACGGAAGATATTACTAGCCGAACTTAACTACGATATCTATAATAAAGAATTACTAGTAATTATCGAAGCTTTAAAGGAATAGAGATCTAATCTATAGGAATCTAAATACTCTATTACGATCTATATAAATTATAAGAATTTAATAGAATTCTTAATAAATAAACTTCTAATTAGAAGATAGATATAATAGATATAAACCTTCGTAATCTATAATATTAAGATTATATATACTAAGGAATTAGAAAATAGATAAGTAGACGCGCTTAGTAGGAGACCTAATTACTAAAGAATAGAGAAACCTAGTATAGTAATCCTTAAACTATAATTAGACGAAACGATTACTTATAACCGCCCGAAGTTAGTAGAAATATAAGAAATAATACTTAAACTAGAAGGGAATAAATAGACCTAATAGATTCGTATAGCTACTATAGAAGTAATAGACGAATAAAATAAAATTTAAGAAGTAATTTAAGAAAAGAATAGAATTATTTATATATTCTAGAAGGTCTATATACCTAAGATAATAAAAAAAGAATTTATTAGATAATACTACGAGGTACTAGTATACGAATACTAAGAAGTAAAAAAGACTCTTAAATAACTAATAAGGACGTACTATTTTCTATATATAAGATAACTAGTAATATAAGTTCTTATAGAATATATAGACTATTATTATAATAAGTATACTAGATATATATCCTATAAAATATTATAACTAATAGAAAATATAAAAGGGCTATAGAAGATTATAACTATAAACTTTATTACGTAATTACTATACTCTAAGGAACTAATAATAGAAGTATCTTATAATATTATACTAGTAGTAGTAAATAAGTTTATAAAGTATACTTACTTTATTCTATATATAAATAAAGGAAATATAGTAGAATAACTTACTTATACCTTATTAAGATATATATTTAGCGAATATAGAATACTAGATAAGATTATCTTAGATAGAGATATTAAATTTATAGTAAAGTTTTAGTAAATCCTTATAGCTAGACTAGGAATAAAATATAGTATATTAACTACGTACTATCTATAGATAGACGGACTAATAGAATAAATAAATTAAATAGTAGAGTAATACCTTAGATATTATCTAAACTACTACTAGAATAATTAGGGTATACTTTTATCTATAGTATAATTTATATATAATAGTTTATAATATAATATAATAAAGATAATACCTTTTTTTACGAACTATAGAATTAAACTAGAAATATATAAGAAATCTAGGTAATTTTAATCCTATAACTAAAATAAAGAAGAAATAGTAAAAATTATCCTATAAATATACTAATAGCTTAAAGAAGATATAGAATTTCTTTAAAATAAAATAAGTAAGTACTATAATAAGAAGTAAAAGAAAGTACCTACTTTTAAAGAGGGAGAAAAGGTATAATTACTATAAAAGAATATTAAAAGTAAGCGACCTAATAGTAAACTAGATTATACTAAAATCGGATTCTATAAAATTAAAAAATAAGTCTTACCTATAAACTACTAATTAAGACTACTCCTATAAATAAAAATCTATCCTACGTTTTATATTAGCTTACTAGAAAAAGTACTATAAGATACTAAACTAGTAGTATACGAAGTAGATATATATAGAGAAGATAACGAAGAATAGAAAGTAGAAGAAATCCTAGATAGTAATATTAGAAACGGAAAGTACTACTATCTAATCTAATAGTAAAGGATAGATAAAAATAGGAAACTATAAGAATAAATCTAAAAACCCGAAGATAATCTTAATTATTTTAAGAAGCTTACGGGGTACTAAAATTATAATCTTAAAGGAAACTAGAAGATAAGATAAGTTTATCTTATAATAAGTTAAAAAAGCTAATCTTACCCTTAGTAAAGTAAGAGGTATTTAATAGACTAGAAAGAGTAATATTATCTATAATATTACGAGTAACGTTTAGAACGGTTAGAAAGACCTCTAGATTCTCTTATTACTCTAACTACTAAAGCTCCGCCTTCTCTTCGTCTAGCTTAACTTCTAATATCTAGGATTATACCGCCGATTTCTTATAAAGGACTACTCTTTACTTCTCTAAATAATATACTTATATCTAAGCCTCCGCTAGCTTATTAAGAAGCTTATTTTAAGCTTTTTAAGTCTTCTCTAACTATTATTAAAGTTTCTCTTCCGTATAGTTAATAGATCTTACTAATAGTAATAAGTTCTAATATATAAGTTTTACTACTTAGTATAAATAAATCTTCTAATAGTAAGATACTAGATATATAATAAGAATCTTATATATTAATATAAATATATACCTTATAGTACCTACTATCTTTAGACGAAGTAATATATAATATTCTTAACTAAGAATAATAACTATAGGGAAATATTTTAGAGCTATAATAAAGAATCTTATTAATAAGTATAATACGTTCTCGAGTTTTACGCGATATTATAATAGATAATAATAGTCTCTTAAGATAGGGTCCTAATATTAATATAGTCGAATACCGGACTTAGGATAACCTCTAAGCTAAAGGTTTAAAGAAGGGAGATAATATTATAAACTAAATATATACTATAGATCGCTAATAAATAAAGCTACTAGAAATCGAGCTAATTACTAATTCTAATAAAGAATACGACGCGGATCTTATAATTAGAGAATAGGAAGTTATATAATAGATTTATATCTTAATAAGAATAGATCTAAGAGATTATATAATAGCTTAGTAGATCTATTAAGATAGAGCTATAGAGCTATAGCTTAGTAGATCTATAGATATAGAGCTATAGATCTAAGAAAACTAAATTAATATATAATAATTACGAATCTTCTAGATAGTCTTTCTTCTCTATAGTTAATTTAAATCTAGATTAATCCTAGTCTATTAACATAATTAAACTATTACCTACTTATTTCTACTTCTTCGTTCCTATCTTAAGTATAAATCCTAAATAAGACTAAATAACCTATTAGGCCCGAATCTTATTTAATAAGTACCCCTTAAACTACTATTAGTATTACTATCTATATTTCTCTATATTTTCTTAGAAGTAGCTTACTAATCCTTTATTATCTATAATAGGGCTTTAATAAACTCGTAGATCTCCTCCTAAAGGATTATAAGGACTTTAATAGGAATCTTTAAACTAAGTATTAAATCCTTTCTAAGTAAGTAGGTCTTCTTCTATACTTTAATCTACTAATTAATTAGATTATTATAACGTAAAATATTATTCTAGTATTCTAGCTTTAGTTTCGGATCTAGCTTCCCTATAATAGTTAGGTTATATTTTATCTACTTCGGGGTATTATCTAGCTAGTATAAAGTTTAGTTATAATAGTCGATTAAGAACTAGATTTATTTAAAGAACTTTCTTTTAAATATTATATTATAATACCTAAGCTTATAGAAGAGAAACTAGATAGGTATATTTTTTTTCTAAATTAATAGATTAGCTTAGATAGTTATATTAACTAAGTAACCGTATTTTCTATTAAACCTATTAAGGGGGATTAGTTTCTTTAGTTAATAGAAAACGAGCTTTAGCTTTTTCTTTATTACCTTTAAATATTTAGAGTAGACTAATAGGTATATACTAGTACTACTATCTACTAATTCTCTTAGCTATATAGCTAGATTATTTACTACGAGTTAAATAGGAAGTATAAATAATTTCGAATTAATAAGCTATAATATCTTAATAAGCTATTAATAATTAAGGGGTTTAATTACTCTTATATAGGCTATTAGGGAGGAGCTCTTTTCTAGTAGCTTTTATTTTTTAATACTATAGAGGAGATATTAGAGTTATACTCTAAACTACTTTCCTCTTTATATAGGGAGTTTAAATAAGCTTCTTCCTTAAAATTATTAGAAAAGATAGTATTAACTTTTACTTTTATAGTATTCTATATTACTTTATATATAATATAGTTAGGGTAGTCTTATTATTTATTCCTTTTTTTATAATTAAAGTAATAGTTTTACTTCTTATACTCCTTAAAAGAGTAGTTATAGAGCTTAGAGGTATCTTTAAAGTAAATAGGCTTTTTTTCTAACTTATTAGAGAAGGGTCTACTTATAATTAGCTACTTTCTCTTAAAGATAACTAATTAGTTACTTCGGATAAGCTAGGTCTTTTAATACTAGTTATTCTTAAGTAGTATCCTATTAATTAAAGTCGTATATTTATAGAGCTTATTAAAGATAGAATTACTATTATTAAATAAATCTATCTTATTTTTTAGCTTAAAGTAGAGCTTATCTATAAATTCTTTATTCTATTAGTAATAAGGTAGATAGATCTCTATTATTAGGTACTCGAAATTCTTAACGAAGTTACTAACTTCGTTAAATACGTTTATATATAGTTAGTAGAATTTAACTTTTACCTTCTTCTTTATATAAGGATCTTTATAGTATTTCTTAATATATTCTAATAGATTTATATCGAATATAAAGTCTACTTCTTCTTTTCTAGAATTTAGCTATATCTAAATATAGTCTTTTACTAGACCTACTAGTTAGAATATAATATAGACTCGATAAATCTTAGCTATCTATTAGGAGGTTTCTTATACGTACTAGTTCTTATTAATAGTAAGTTTTTATTCTATATTATAGAGCTAGTTCTTTAACTTAGACTCTCTATTATTTTTAAATAAGATAGGGTTAGAATAGAATATAGTCTTCTAGAAGTTAGAGGTTTATAAAGATTTACTTTAGTAGTTTCTTATAATATTCTCCTCTTAAATAAGAATCTATATTCTATTATTTAAAATAATAGTTATAAACTCTAGTAAGGCTAATAGAGATCTCGTAAAGAGGATATTAGGGTAAAGAGTAGGAGTATTTTCTATTTTCTTTATAATAAAGGATAGTATATCTAAATCTAATAGATACTCGTAATAGTTCTTATTAGAAGGGGGAGTCTATATTAAATCTAGGAATATAATTAGTTTAGTAGTTAGCTCTTTTTATAAGAAGCTTAACTAAAAGGTTAAATACTAGACTAAATCCTACTAGAATCTTCCTAGAAGCCCGGGGGTTTAAAGTAAGATATAATAGGTAAGAGGGGTCCTTTAGGAGCCGATATTTAGACTATTTAGTTATATTATTATAGGGAGAAGTTTTACCTCTTCTATATCTTATCTACTATTAGGATTATACTATAATAGTAGAGTCTTAAAAGTAGACTTAGGATTATACTAAGAAAGGACTACGAGTCTAATCTTTATATAGACGATTATAGGAAAGGACTATTTAAGATCTTCCTTTAAACTTTACTATCTACTTATAGTTTTCTAGACTTATTAGAACTTTTCTTATAACTTTTTAACTTACCTTCTATAATTATCCCTTTTCTTAGCTAATTAGTTAAACTTATTAGCTATAGCGTTTATAAAGGCGTTTCTACTAACTATATCTACTCTTATAGTATATACTAGCCTTTTAGCTATAATAAGATAGAGATTATTATCTATTAGGATATTAGTAATTAGATTAGATCTCTTCTAAGTAGCTAGTATATCCCGGACTATATTATAGTCTAGGAGTTTTTCCTATCCTTTTATATTTATTAGATAGGAGATTTAAGATTTATTTTCTTCTCTAAGTAATTTAACCCTCTTAGTATACTTATTAATCTTCTCTTCGAGACTATCTTTACTTATACTCTTCTCTTAAGAAGGGAAGATAGTCTTAAGGATCTAGAGGTTAATATATATATCTTTATTAATAAATACCTCTAAGGGGGTTAGTTTATAAGCCTTAGCTAGCTTTCGCTAGTATACTTTCTCTTTAGGAGAGGGTATCTTACTTCTAATCTAGCTCTAAGACCTAGTCTAAGCTTATATACTTTTTACCCTACTTAGGACTTAACTTAAGACCTTTCTCTTTCCTTTATCTTTCTTCTATAGGGAGGCCTTATAGAAAGATAACTTTAAAGGGCCTACTTAGTCTAGAGAGTCTACTATCTTATTATTATACTAATTTAGTAATTTAGTTAATTATATAAAGATAAGTTAGTTATAGGATTTAGAATATAGATCTAATCCTATATAATACTTTTATAGGTCCCTTCTCTCTAAGGGAGATACTAGGCGCTTTAGTAATATTAAAACTTAAAGTAATTAGTTTTAAGACTTATCTAAGGAAGCGCCGCGCGCTATCTACCCTAAGTACCGTAGACCTCTAGGGATTTTAGGGGGGTTAATATTTAACTATTATCTTTAACTAAAAGTTAGAGATCTTAGGATAATATAAGACCCTAGGACTAAGTATAATTAACTAGAAGTTATAATAGCTAAGATAGCCTTTTAATTAACTAATAGTAGAATCCGTATATTAAAGCTATTCTAAGATAGTACTATAAGGGTATAAGAATAGAGGGTTCTTATACCCGAATAGGGCTTAGCGCGCTAAATAAACTAATTAATTATTAGACTAATCCTCGGGATTACCTAATCTACTAACCGAAATAGGAAATAAGTAAAATAACTAGGTTATCTAGAAAACGGGCCGTAATATATACTAATCGTAGTAAATAACTATATAAATAATATATTAGATTTAATTAGCCTAAGCGGTAATAGAAGTATCTATTAAATAATAGATACTAAAGAGATAGGTCTAGAGGAGAAGAATATAATATAAGATAATATAATAAATTTAAAATCCTTTATATATAGAAGACTAGATATAGAATAGAGTACTAACTATTAAAGCTATCTAAGATCTTAATTCGACTAGAAAACGTCTATTAAATAATTACCCTATACTACGACGACGATTCCTAATACCTAAAGTAGATTATAAGGGATATAGTATTAAAGGATTTTTTCGATATATATATAGTAGATAGGATAATAGTAGTATTATAGGAGGGTAATTATATACTAGCTAATAAGACTATACTTAGTAATTTAAAGAATAGGCTATAGAGTTAATTAAAAAAGAATAAAGGAATAGTAGAGGTTAGTCTATTTATATAGACTAATTTAGAAGAGAACGATAGTATTAAAAAATTCTATAATAGGGAATATAATAGTACTTTAGAAAGAAAGAAAGTCTAGGTAGATAAGGGCGAGGATAAAGAGAAGTAGTAAATATATAAAGGATAGGAAGTTAAGATAATAATACTATAAGGTATAGTATAAATCTATATAAATAAAGTAATCTAACTATTAAGAATTACGATAGTATAAGAGGTTAATATATCTAATATACTAGTACTATAGATAAACTACTAGTAAGGTAGAAAATATAAGGTATAAGAGGAATAAATATAATATCTAGATATTATATTAAGTCTAATATATATATAATAGCTACTATTATCTATATATCTAAAAATAATTAAATCGCTATATATAATATACGGAAATAAAGTATAGCTAGTAATATATAGTATAATAATCTATACTTAATAAATATCTACTAAATAATAATAATTTATACTATAAGCTATAGTATAAATATTACTATATACGATTACTAGAATTATATTTATATTATAAGCTATAGTATAAATATTACTATATACGATTACTAGAATTATATATTTATAATAAAGTTATATAAATAGGTTATATTATATAGATATTATATAGATATATAATTTAGTAACTAGTTATAAGAAATATTAAGTAATATTAAGTAATATTAAGTAATATTAAGTAGTATTAGAGGTATAAAGAGTATAGAGTACGTATACTATAGATATAGACTATCTACTAGCTACGTTAACTTATAGCGAACCTTTTACTAATATAAAATATAGTTAATAATTTATAGTCTAGATATATATTATATAGATTAAATACTATAACTATAGACTTCTTAAATCTTACTATATTATTACTAAGTAAAGTTATAAGAGTAGTATTAGCTCTACTAGTTTAATAATAAACGATAGCTAATAAATAATATAAATAAGAGTAATTACTAAATTTACTTTAAATAATAAATTTTCTATAATAAATCTTATAACTATTATAAGACTCCCCCTATTAGAAAAATATAGGATTAACTACTATATCTCTATTATATAGTAGTAGTATATTTTTACTAATAAATATTTAGTATATCTATAGCCGTATATCCTTATAAAATATATTTAAATATCTAAACTAATCTAGATAACTAATTTAAGTATAATAGTAATAGTAGTAATAACTTATTATAATACTATATAAAAATAATAATCTACTATATCTATAAGTTATAGTAAATCGACTAGTTATAGTATAGATATTACTATAAATAGTAAGATTATAAAATATATAGATTCTATATATACTATATAGATATCTAGAATAAGTTCTATCTTAGTAGTAGTTATAGAAATAAACTATAGTAAATCTAGATATTCCTCTATATAATTAGTATAGAATACTAGACTAGAGATATAAAATAGTAACTAGAATAAAGAGAATAATACTAGATATAAGAGAAATACTTATAGTATATAGTAATAGATTCTATATTATATTTCTAATAGAAGAGAAGATAAATAAGTAAGTTAACTATATTAAGACTATAGATAGAGATATCTATTTCCGAGATATAGATATTAGATACTTTAATTCTAAATTATAAAATATAGATAGTAATAGTATATATATTAATTAGAAAAAGACTATATATAAAAATATCTACTATTTTATAAATATAGTCTAAGCTATAACTATAATATATCTAGACTATATTATAAGAGTATATCTTTAGAAATATCTAAGAAATAGTATATAAATATAGTATAATAGTATTCTTATAGATAGTATATATATCTATCTTTATAATAGATATAATATAAATAATTTATCGTATATAAGGTATAGGTATAGTATCTCTACTATATATAAACTCCTACTATATTTCGTACGGACCTTCTAAAGAGACTCCTACTATATAAATCCAAATCAAATAATATAAATAATTAGATAATTCTACTTAACTATAAGTTTAAGTATAATATAGTAGATATTTATATAAATCTAAAGAGTTATAAGTATATATTATATATTATATATACTTTAATATAAGATCTAGATTAAAGCTAATAGTACGTTTATCGTACTATTAGATTTTAATAGATTAAGATTAAGTTAACGAATTCTATTACTAGAATAACTACTTAGAAAAAGATTTAATCTTATTTATAAGTATTAGATAAACTAAAGAGAATTAACTATAAGGAATTAAAATAGAAAGTCTAGGAGATTCTCTATTCTTTTATATCTATTCTTTCTTACTTTACTCTACTTACTCTATTCGCTAAGATATAAATTAAGTAGATTATTATTAATTATACTCTATTTACTCTACTTACTAAGATATAGATTAAGTAGATTATTATTATATAATATTAGATTACTAACTAAGCCCTTATCTTAGCTTCTAACCTTCTTAGAATACCCTATATTCTATAGTTCGTATAGGGTTATAATACTCGCTCCTCTCTTTAAAGTTTTATTCTTAAAGTTATATTTCTTTTTTTATAATTCTATTTAGTAGTAGTCTAATTACTCTAGTAATTCTTTTTATACTATACCGTAACTTACGTATATATACTAGTAATTCTTTTCTTAATCTAGTACCCTAGTTATTCTATTCCCTACCTAGGTATAAGAGTAGGTAATATCCTATTCTATAGATATCTAGACCCTACTCTTTATTTTTCTTCTAGGTTCTAATAATATCTAAAGGTTCTAAGACTTTTATAGCTCGTCGTCTTTATCTTATCTACTACGTCCTTTATTCTAGTTATATAATACTACTAGCTATAAATATAAGATATTATTATTCTTAGCTTATTATAGTAAATATCTTTCTTAGAATATTTCTTATAGTCTAGTAGTAACTAATAAGTCTCTTACTTATACTAAGGAAGAGTACTCTTAACTTCTATTTAAACTAAAGTCTATTAAAGATAAAGAGTTAGCTATTTAAGTTTATAAATAATATATCTATATATAATTAGTCTAATATAATATCTATTAATATAAGCTTTTTAATCGTAAGCTAGTCTTAATCTCTAAGTTAGAAAAGTCGAAATAGATAAAGACTATTTAGTCTACTTCTTCTAATCTATCTATATTACTATAGTAACCCTTATTATATAAGTCTACTAACTTCTTCTTTCTAGATAGTTAGAAGCCTCTATCTCTAAGTACTTCTAATAATACTACTTAACTAGCTTCTAATAGTTCTATAGATTCTTAATTAATTCTTATATATTTTAATTAGTAGGCTATTCTATCTATTTAATTAAATATTTCTACTAATATCTAAACTTCTATAGTTTCTAGATTTTCTTAACCTTATATTTCTTATCCTTAAGTTTAATATTAGTAGTTACTTTAGTATCTTTTAGTACTAGTTCTAGTAATAATATATAAAATACTAGATATATTCTTATACCTTTAGTTAGCTTTAGCCTATAGTTAATTAGTTCTATTTTTTTTTTAATTTTAAATAGTTATTATACCTACTTTTACTAGAGGACTCCTAGATTATTATCGGCCTAGCTATAGTTATATACTAGACCCTATATAGTCCTACGTCCTACTATTATATCTTCTTAAGAATTTATCTTATCTCTATCTAAATATAATCCTTTTACTACCTTAGTATTTCTATATCTACCTACCTATATATACCTTATAATTTAAATCCTTTCTACTTCTTTTTAAAGACTAGTAGTATAGCGTCGACGTTAAAAGCTAATACTTTAAAAGTCCTTATTAATTATACTATACGACGTCTATTTAGAGCTATTAGTATACCTCCTCGTAATATCTATCTAAAGAAGAGTACCCGCTCTAGTATCTATCTATCTAGTAGATAAAATAACCCTAATATATAGCTAGTCGACGAAGTATACTAGTAGTATCTTAAGTTTAGTAAATAATAAGTTTAAGAACTAGAATCGGACGATAAGGATAACTACTAGCTAGGGGACCTATTTAACCCTAAAAATATTTAGGAGGGTTAATACGTCTCTAAAACCCCTATAATCTATATATAGTATAATAATAGAAATACCTTAGAGATATCTAATAAACTATTATCTTTTAGTAAAACCCTAATAATAGCTATAACTAATAGAGACTACTAATCTACGCGAAGAAATAATAGGATATCTAGCTATAAAAATACGGCTTATAAAAGTAGGTCCTAACTATACTAACCCTTAGTATCTACTATACTACCTATATTAGAAGCTAATAATATTCTAATAGGTAGTAGTTACCTAGGTATAGCCCGTATTATATCTATCTATACTCTAGTCTTAGATAAAGTACTTTTAGTTAAAATAATATAAATACTAATCGACCTCCGAAATTAAGATATACCAGCCGACTAGATTAAGACTACTTAAGCGAACCTTAATATAGTTTAAGTAGTCTTTAGACTAGTTATAGGTACCTTTTAAACTATAGCTAGTCTATTTCTAGTAGACGATACTCGTCGGGGGCTATCTAATCTAACTAAAGTTAGAGACCCTCCTATACTAGACTTATTAAAGAAGACCCTAACGACCTAAGCTATAGATCGTTAGATTAGGGATATTAATAGTCTCTTCTAAATTAACTTCGTTACTACTAATATCCTTAAGTATACTATATAGATTATAATACTCGTTAAGAATAATATATATCGTAACCTTCTAGATCGAGTAATTAATAATAGCGAAGTCGTTATATAGCTCTAGTTATAGACGAAGCTTAAGAGTCTTATAGAGGATTCCGTTCTAATAAAATTTAATAACTACTTTAAGTTTTAGAATATTAAATAGTATTAAGACGATAACTTTAACTTTTTCTTTAATTACTTTATAACTCGTAAAGCTATCTTAAAGGTAAAGTCTTTTAGTAGTAATATAAGCCCTAATATATTAAAGATATCTATAGTTTAAAATAAGTATTTAGAATCTTTATACTATAAGATATAAAGGAATAGCTAACTTAAGAATATACGAACTTAGATATAATTCGAACGTACTTTATAAAATATAAAGATAGTAGTATACTCTACTTCTATACTAGCTACTCTTTTAAAGGTTTTTAGCTCTAGTTTAATTATAAATAGAAAGTATACCGCGTCTTTAGTAGCTTTAAGTAATTCCGGCTAGAAGAAATAGAATTAGAAGCCCTCTTAGTAGAGTAATACCGGGTAGTCTCTATTAAGAACCCCGTTATACTCTAAGAGTATAGCGTTAACGTCCTAATCTAAGATGTTATGCGTTGTACGTACCTTTATACGGGATCCGGGTTAGGGCCGATAGAACGTTTGTCGCACCGTTGGTTTCTG
>JASJFT010000305.1:0-43190 GCA_030770425.1 Darksidea phi | reverse complement strand
CCCCCCCCCCCCCCCCCCCCCCCCCCCCCCCCCCCCCCCCCCCCCCCCCCCCCCCCCCCCCCCCCCCCCGCCGGGGGCGGAGGAGGGATGCTGAAAATGTGCCCGGGCACGCACGATGCTGCCAAGCCTCCCCCAACCGCCATGGATCAAGGCCTTCGACGCCATCTCTCGAGAGCACCCAGCGGCCCGTTGCTCACGCCAGTCCACTTTGCTCGCATCGCATCGCATCACCTCTATCCCCGCTGATCCCATCCGTTCTATCGCCTTCTCCACGGACTATCTCTACACCTTACGACGCTATGGCCGACGAAGACAATCCGTGGCGAGCTTGTGGCTCCAAGTAACCTCGTTATCGTAATTGAACGGTACTTACTGTAGCGAGCCGCGCATGATAGAGGTACTTCAAGGTTTTCTAGTCGGTTCTGTAAAGTTCCTCTACTAACAAATATACAGCTAATCCTCTATAGATTTGTATTTAATACGAAGTACCTGCGTCTCTTGCGACATCTTTGCTATACCTCACAATCAATCAATCAATTATGTCAGATCTATCAACGCTGCCCCGTCCACCAACACCCTCCCTCCACGCCGCCAGCTTACCCGCGATGATCGAATTAGAGTACAGACTCTATACAACGCTGGGCATACTATTGAGGATATTCAAGACTGTCGATAGATATCCTATACGATTACTAGCGAACGGGTCACGCCTAAGAAACGTATGGTCGACCTCGAACCCTTACAGATACTTAGGCTGATGAGATTATCAGCTATATACCTTCATCGCGAGCTGCTCGGCAGATAGCCTACTTAGATCTCTCTATAGGCCCTTTTGCTCGGTAGGGTGTAGGAGAATCAGCTATCAGCAGCGCTCTTGAATCACGAGGCTATAGACGTCGTGTAGCTCGAGCAAAGCCTCCTCTCTCACAGGAGAATCGACAGCTACGCCTTCAATGGGCAAAGGAGTACAAGGATTGGGATCTCTACCAGTAGTGTCACGTTCTGTAGACTGATGAGACCTGGGTAGGTGGCGCTCGGGAAAACCCTCGGGCTCGCCCCGTTCATGATACCCCCTTGTATCTTCTATTGCTTGTCGTCCTTAGATTCCCAGCATCATTGGAGCCGGCAACCAAAAGATAACGCTCAAACCGATCGATTAATACAGATTTTTGATAGCTTTGGTAAGAATTCTAATCAGATTAAATCTCCTAGACTGATATCACTTTAGAAGACGAACAAAGCGCAACGTCGAATATTATAGAGCCTGCTTTAACACGATCTAAGAGTACTGTATTTATTAATAAATCTTAGGCGCTCGACTTATAGCTTCGACGATATTAGTTAATTAGCTCCTAATTTAAACTACGAGTATATAATATTATATTTTTAATATATAGTCCTTTTTAAATAGGTAGCGGGATATACTACGTGATACTTATTACGGTATAGTAGGGTAATACCGAATTCTAGTATAGCCCTACTTTAAAGCCTATTTCTTTAACTTACCCTTTAGGTATTAATACTAGCGTAACCCGCGAATCGGCCTAGTTAAATTCTCCTCCCCTCTACTAAGTTTTTTAAAACTACCCTTCTTACGTTTCTAAAGGTACCTTCTCGACGTTAATTACTCCTAGCGCGCTATATCGAAGTTAGGTTTACCTTGACCCTATATTATACTACCCTCTTCCTAGGCTTTCTACGCGCTATATTTACGTTAGTAAGGTAAGTATCTATTATCCTTTAGTATTTACTTCTAATAAAATAGTAGGGAAGATCTAAAATTTATACGTATTCGATTGTAGTCGCTAGTCTTCTCCTTACTACCCTATCCTACCTCCTTCGTAATTTCGGTTAGAGATACGTCGAACGGGCTAGATATTTAGAGTAATAATTAGATATAGTAAGAAGCGCTTTAGAGAAAGTAGAGCTATAGAAAAAAGCTAAGGAACTAGTATTTCTCTTATTTAATATTAATTATATTAATATCGCTAATATAGTTAAGATATCTAGGAAGGAGAATATCTAACTTATATCTTAAGAAACTATAGAAGAGAATAATTTTAAATATAAGAAATTACCGAATATCTATAGAGTCGTAGTCGATAAGGGTAGTAAGAGTAGGTTTATTTAGATATTAGGTAGTAATAAAGGTATAAAGAGGGTTAATACTAGTAGAGTTAATACTAGTAAGGGGGAACGCTTCGAATTTATCGCTATATTAGAGGGATAGACGTATATACTATATAGAGAATCTATAGTACTCTATATCTACTTTAAACCCGAGTAAAAAGAGGGAATAGATAAACTAACTATAAAGAATTAACTAGGAGAATATTAGTAGATAACCTTTTTAATATATACTAGATTAGAGCTTAGTATAATTTACTTAATAGCTCGATATACGCGCGTTTATATATATCTCGTAGAACTTATATTATAAATTTATCTATTCTACTATAATTTTATAAGAAAGAAAGAAGATTACTCTATCTTAATTTTATAAAATATACCTTAGAAGCTATAAAGTAGTTAGTAAGATTTAGAGATAGTAGATAGGTTTCCTATACTTTAATCCTTATAAGAAAGGAGTTCTAGGGAATACCTTATAGTTACTATTATAAACTAAATATATACTATAGGATAATAATAAGAAGAACTACCTAAGATTAAATCTATTACTAGCTCTAATATAGAATATAAAGACTACGACTATAGTATAAATAATAATTAGTATAGACGACTTTACTAAGAAGTTATATAATAGATCTATACCTTAGTAAAGATAGATCTAAGGGTTACGTAATAGCTTAGTAGATCTATTAAAATAGAGTTATAGAGCTATAGCTTAGTAGATCTATAGATATAGAGCTATAGATCTAAAAGAAACTAAATTAATATATAATAATTATAAATTTTCTAGATAGTTAGAGGGATATAGTAAATTCGAATCTAGATTAATTCTTATCTATTAATATAATTAAATTATTATCTCTTTATTCTAATTCTATCTTTTCTATCTTAAGTATAAACTCTAAACGAGGCTAAATAACCTATTAGGCCTAGACCCTATTTAATACCTTAACTATCTAGTAGGTAGAAATAGCTAATTATAATAGTAGAAGAAGAAACCTAATAAAATAAAGCGATGCCGTTATTAACTTAGATCGAACCCTTAAAGATAAGAAGTTATAAGAAATTTAGTTCTTTAGAAGAAAGTATAACTATAAAAAACTTTAAAAGGGTTATTAAGAATTAGTATATATTTAAGAAGAGAGAAGATATACTAGAAGCTTAACTTATAGAGTTAACTATCTAACTTTAAAAATATATAAGTAAACTATTAAAGTTTAAAAAACTAGAAAAATTTAATAAAATAAGGTCGAAGCTTAGAGGATTTTTAACTAATATAGTAATCTACTTTAACCTTAATAGGATAAAACTATCTACTAAGAGTAATAAAGTATTATTTATAGCTATTTAGTTTATAGAAAAGACTATTACTTAGTTTAAAATATATTTAAATAAATAACTACGACTACTAAAAGTTTAATAAAGTAATAAAATAAAGATTATCTTCTTAAGTTATAAATATTTTAAGAATAAGTTATATATTATCTTTAAAGATATTAATTTAGAAAGATTAGTAGAATAAAAGATTATATATCTTAAATAGACGAAATCTACTATAACCTATATATCTAAGTTTAAATAACTTACTATAAAAATCTAATAGGAAGAGATAGCTCTTATATTATAATATTATAAAGGACTAAAAGATTATATCTACTATAAAATAATTTAAATAGAATAACTCTAGATTATAAGAGAACTAATTAAATAAGCTATTAAAATTAACGATAACCTCTATCTCTAGAATCTAAAAAGAAAAGAAAAGATTAAATTCTATAAAAAGAAGAAGGAAGAAAAGTATTATAGACTAGAGATAATAGTCCTAAAGACTAGTTTAGAACCTAAGAAAGAGAAATAGAACTCTAAGAAATAAGAGTTCTATAAAAAATAAGTATACTTTAAATATAAGAAGTAAGAATATTTAGTAAAAGATTATAAGTTAAGTTTAAAAAAAGAGAAACCTTAATATACTTAGTAGAATAAAAGGGATAGAGTAGCTATAATATAAGAATATAATACTATATATTAGACGACTTATATATATAATTAGTATAAAATATATTATAAAGTTAAGTTAAATACTAGCTATTAGCTATAAAAATAGTAGATAGCTATAACTTAGGAGTCTTAAAGAAGAGTTTTATTCTTACTAAAAGTATAAGAAAAAGTACCTAAGGAAGACTTATTTATAAAGTAGGAAGACTTTAATAATACTATAAATATATTATTATAAATAGTTAATAATAGTAATAAGTTCTTAGAACTAGAAGATAAAAATCTAGTTATAATATATAAGAATACTAGATATCTATAAATAATTCGACTATTTAAAGAGAAAATAGGACTAGTACTAGAACTTAATATAACTTATACTTAAGCCTTATAATTTATAGAAAAAACTATAATACCTCTTATAATATAAGAGATTTATAAAGAATAGTCTAGATCTTATCTAATATACTAACTATTTAAAGATTTTAAATAATAAGTTAAATAAAACTTTATTATAATAGATCTTATACCTAATTAAGAGATTTAGAAAGAAATATAGTATATTATAAAAATAGTTAATAAGAAATAACTATAATATATAGTAATTAAATAATAAATTCTCGTAAGAATAATCTTTATAAAATATAATAATTAAAAATATAAGATTAATTCTAAAAATAATCTATAATATAAAATAAGATATCTAGTATACTTCGAGATTATATAGATCTTATATATATAGAAAGAATATAAACTCTATAAAAAAGTAAAGTAAAAAAATAACTACTATCTAGTAAAAGACTATAATAAAAGAATTACTTAAGTAGTTATACTAGAAGTAGTATATAGATAGTAATAATCTAAGAATTAATAACGAAAAGATTATATATAAATTATATTAGGACTACTTCTACTAATAAACTATATTCTAGAAAGACTATAATATAAATACCTAAAGAATAAATATTTAAAATATATTTAGACTAAAATTAATATAAAATATTAACTAAAGAAGATAAGAATTTAAGGAACTAAAGGATAGAATTATATCTATCTCTAAGAAATCTATTAAGGAAAAATAATTACTACCCTAATTAATAGTAGAGCTATACGAAACTTTATTAATAAGAACTTTATCTAATAAAAGAAGATTTCTTAATAAAAGAAATAATATTCTAGTATTATATATACTATCGAAGAAGAACCCTTTAATAAACCTATAATATACGAGACTAAAGATAAGCTTATTCTATATAATTAGTAAAAGGAAAACGAGATACTTAATATTATTAAGATATTAGAAGACTAAAATATAATTTTAGAAATACTATAGTTATAAGAAGCTAATCTATATATCTAATAAATAAATTAATAAGTAATATTTCTATAAAAAAGGACTAATATAACCTAAGAAGATTATAATATTCTAGAATACTATAAGAAATAGGAAGAATTATTTTAAGAATCTAAGAAAAGTCTATTCTAATATTAGTCCTAGGACTATATAATCCTACTATAGAAAGGAAAGACCCTAGGATTTAGACTAATCTATAAGTTAACTAAGAAAGAAGAAAAGATTATAATAAAATATCTTAAAGATAACCTTATAAAAAGATATATTTAATATTCGAATTTATCTATAGGATATCTAGTTCTCTTTATACCTAAAAAAGATACTATAAAACTATAACTATATATTAATTACTAAATACTTAATAATATTATAATTAAGAACTAATACTCTTTATCTCTAATATTAGAAATATAAGATTAATTAAGAAAAGCTAAATAATTTATATAACTAGATACCCGAAATATATACTACTAAATATAAATTAAGAAAGACGAAGAATAAAAAATAGCTTTTAGAACTAAGAAAGGACTATATAAGTATTAGATAATATCTTTTAAACTTACTAATATACCTATAATATTCTAGAAATAGATTAATAATATTTTATAAAATTATCTTAACTAATTTATAATAGTATATCTTAATAATATTCTAATCTATTCCGAAATAGAAAAGGAATATAAAGAATATATAAAAAAGATTCTATAGATATTTAAAAAAGTATAACTATATCTTTATTTACGAAAATATAAATTCTATATATAAGAAATAGAGTTTCTAGAATTTATTATTAAACTAAAAGAAATTAAAGTAGACCTATAATAGATTAAGAAGGTTAAAGAATAGCTAATATCTAAGAATCTTAAGAAACTATAATTATTTCTAAGATTTTATAACTTCTATTAAAAGTTAATATTATAATAGAGTATAATAATAGTACTACTTATATAACTTATAAGGAAAGATTAACCCTTTAAATAAAAGAAAGAGTACTAATAAGTATTTAAGAAGATTAAAGAATAATTTATTAAAAAACCTATAATTAAGATATATAATTCTAAAGAATCTTTAATTATTAAGATAGATATATTAGACTATATAATAGAAGTAGTACTACTATAGAGAGATAATAAAAATAATCTTAGACTAGTATACTACTTCTTATAAAAGATATTACTAGTTAAACTTAACTATAATATCTATAATAAAGAATTACTAGTAATTATTAAAGCTTTAAAGGAATAGAGATCTAATCTATAGGAATTTAAATACTTTATTATAATCTATATAAATTATAAGAATCTAATAAGTATTATACGTTATACGTACCTTTATACGAGATCTAGGTTAGAACTAATAGAATATTTATTATATCGTTGGTTTCTAATAGATTAAAATCAAGTTAACGAATTCTATTACTAGAATAACTACTTAGGAAAAGATCTAATCTTATTCGTAAGTATTAGGTAAAGAACTAAAGATTAACTATAAAGAATTAAGATAGAAAATCTAGGAAATCCTCTACTCTCTTATATCTATTCTACTTTATCTTACTCTACTTACTCTATTTACTAAGATATAGATTAACTAGATTATTCTTAGTTATACTCTATTTACTCTATTCGCTAAGATATAGATTAACTAGATTATTATTATATAATATTAGATTACTAACTAAGCCCTTATCTTAGCTACTAATCTTCTTAGAATACCCTATATTCTATAGTTCGCGTAGGATTATAATACTCGCTTCCCTCTTTAAAGCTTCGTTCTTAAAGTTACGTTCTCTTTTTTATAATCTTATTTAATAGTAGTCTAACTACTCTAGTAACTCTTTCTATACTATATCGTAACCTATATATACGTACTAGTAATTCTTTTCTTAGTCTAGTACCCTAGTTATTCTACCCCTTACCTAGGTATAAGAGTAGGTAACGTCCTACTCTATAGGTATCTAAGTCTTATTCTTTATTTTTCTTTTAGGTCCTAATAATATCTAAAGGTTCTAAGACTTCTATAGCTTATCGTCTTCGTCTTACCTACTACGTCCTTTACTTTAATTATATAATACTATTAGCTTAATCGTATCTAAACTATTAATTTACTAGCTATAAATATAAGACGTTATTATTCTTAACTTATTATAGTAAATATCTCTTTTAGAATATTTCTTATAGTTTAGTAGTAACTAATAAGTCTCTTATTCGTACTAAAGAAGAGCGCTCTTAACTCCTATTTAAATTAGAATTTACTAAGAATAAAAAGTTAGCTATTTAAGCTCGTAAATAACGTATTCGCGTATAATTAACTTAATATAATACCTATTAATATAAACTTCTTAATCGTAAGCTAACTTCGATCTTTAAGTTAGAAAAGTTAAAATAGACGGAAGCTATTTACTCTATTTCTTCTAACTTATCTATATTACTATAATAACCCTTATTATACGAGTTTACTAATTTTTTTACTTTTCTAAATAATTAGAAGTCTCTACCTCTAGATATTTCTAGTAATACTACTTAACTAAATTCTAGTAGTCCTATAGGTTCTTAACTAGTTCCTATATATTTTAACTAGTAGGCTATTCTACCTACTTAACTAAATATTTCTACTAACGACCGAACTTCTATAGTCTTTAGATTTTCTTAACCTTATACTTCTTATCTTTAAGTTTAATATTAGTAGCTACTTCGACGTCTTCTAGTACTAGTTCTAGTAGTAATACGTAAAATACTAAATATATCCTTATACCTTTAACTAGCTTTAGCCTATAGTTAACTAGTCCTATTTTTTCTTTAATTTTAAATAGTCTAATTTATAAATTATCTAGTTTATTATATAGTTATTTAGTTTTTAGATTTTATCGTAAAAGGAAAACTTTATTCCCCTTCTTAAGGATTAGTCCCTTAAGTCTTTTTTTATTTACTATTTTAACTATTATAAGATTCCTATATACTATCTATACGCTAAGTTCTTTATATAGTTCTTATATTAAATAGACCTTTTCTTTTATTCTAGTAGATATACTCTTAATATTCTTTAGATCTCTATAAGTTATTAACTCGTATTCGTAGTTTACATAGTACGGTAAGTATCTAGTCGTTATAGACTTCTTACTATTATATACTAATTATACTATTAGTAGTAATTTAATTTAATTATTTTATAACTTATTAATATAAAATCTTAGATACTTCTCTAGAGTCTAGTTTATTTATTCTATCTAACTATCTATTTATAAATAGAAGTTAGTCGATAGCTTTCTCTTAATTTCTAATTTTATAAGTAGTATACCCTAAAACTTTAAAGTAAATAGTTTATTCCTATTTATAAGGATTTATTCTAGTAATCTATAATTAATAATAAGTATCCTTTTAATCTCGTAAGCTATATTTTCTACTATAATTATTTTATTTATTAGGGTAAAGTATACTACTTTAGTTAATCGATTTATAATTACTATAATCGTATTATATAATCTTCCTAATCTTAGTTCTAATAATAGTAGTAACTTTATTATAAAGTCTATTATAACGTAAATCTATAATCGTATAGGTAGTATTAGTAATTAGAGTAATCTATAGGGCTTATATCTCTTAGGTTTATTCTTAAAATATTTTAAATAGTTACCTATTACTTTCTAAACTTCCTCTTTTATATTAATAAGTAGGTATTCTCTATCTACGTATCTAACTATTTTATTAATTCTTAGATATTCTAGTATCTTACTCTTATAGATTTCCTATATTAAGTCTCCTTTAAGACTTAGTAGTATATAAGGTCTTATTTCTAAGTTATTTATTAGAGCGAAGTATTCTTTCTTATTAAAGTATATATTATCTCCCTCTAGTATTCTATTAATATCTTTAATAATTTCTTAGACCTTATTTCTCTATTTTTTCTTAATATTTACTACTATCGTAATCTTAACTAGCCTTATATAGTTATATATAAGAGTTTTATTTAATTCCTTCTATAGAACTAGTTTATATACGACGGGTTTATTAGTACCTTAAAGGTTTAATCTTCTATTAAGAGTATTTATTACTTTATTTAGTATTCTTAACTAGTAACTTATCTTAAAGTCGTAATCCGCTAGTAATTCTAACTATTAAAATTATTATTAATTAAGTTTCTTTATAATTATAAAACTTATAAGGTTCTAATAGTCTATAATAATCTTAATCTTATACTTAACTTCCGTAAACTATAGTCTCTATTATTTAAATACTAATATAATAGTATTAAGTTCCTTATTATAAATATTATAGTTTACTTCTTCTTTACTAAACTTACGTAAATAGTAGAATACTAGTCTCTATTTTTTATCCTTCTCCTATTAGATAAGTATTACTCCTAGCGTATAATCTAATATATTTATTTCTACTCTAAGAGGTCTTATTAGGTCGTATATCTATAATATAGATATTAATATAAATAAACTCTTAAGCTTATTAAAAGCTTCCTATTATTTCTAATTCTACTAAAATTCTTTTTTCTTTTTAGTTACCTCTATAAGTAGAGATATAGTCTTTAAATAATTCCTAATAAACTTTTAATAAAAGTTAATAAATCTTAAAAAGGATTATACGTTCTTAACTAATATTAGGATTAACTATTCCCTTATAGTCTATACTTTTTTAAGGTCTATAGATACTCCTTCTTATAAAATAATAAAACCTAGATATTTGGTCTTCGTTCTATAGAATTCGTATTTATCTAGGTAAAGTAGTAGCTTATTCTACTATAGCTTTCGTAATACTTTTTTTATATATTCTTTATATTCTTCTAATATCTCTTTACTATATATAAGAACGTCGTTTAGATATATTATATAGAATACGTCTAAGTATTTATTTAGCGTCCTATTAATAACTAACTAAAATATCGCTAGTACGTTTATTAATTTAAATAATATAACTTTATACTTATAAAGTTCGTATTAGATCTTAAATACTATATACTTTTTATACTCTTTTACTATTTAAATTCTATAAAATTCTTTTTAGATATCGAATTTTATAATCTACTTAACTTCTTAAAGTCGGTCTATAAGTTCTTTAATTAGTAGTAGTAGATATTAGTTCTTCTTTATAATATTATTTAAACGTCTATAGTCTATATAAAGTTATAACTTTTTATTCTTTTTTAAGATAAATAGAACTAGTAATACTATAAAGCTTTAACTTTCTCTAATATATTCCCTTTTTAAGTTCTTCGTTAGATACTCTTTTAATTCTTCTTATTAATCTACTATTAATAAGTATATAGGTCTAGACTTAAGCTTTATATTCTATTCTAGGTATATTTTATAATCCTATTCCTAGTACTCTAGTAAATTAGTTTTCGGATATTCTTTAAATAGCTCTTAGAACTCCTCGTAGTCTTAAGGTATTATTAGTTATAGTTCTTTCTACGCGGTTATAACTCTTTATATTATAATAATACTAACTCTTTATAAATTCTTTTTATAGATCTTTATAATCTTATAAGATAAAATTAAGTCTATTCTCTCTTTTTAGGGTATATACTAGATCTTATAGCTAGACCTTTTTAGTCTTCTAATTCCTATAACTTAAGCTACCTACTTATAGCCTAGTACTTTATATAGCTTCTAATCTATTTATAGATTATATATTACTAGCTAGTCGTAATTAATAATTATATTAGTATCTTCGATTTTTATAATATTAAATCTATAATAGTCTCTAACGTTTTTTACCTCTAAGGTTACTTTTTATATTTTAAGGTAAATTATACCTCCTTTATATTCTATAGATAATCTATCCCTAAGATCTACTTATATAGGTTTTTCTTTAACTTAATAAGAAATTCTATATTTCTCTATTAATTTTAATAATAGAAGTATAAACTCTACTTTACTATTTATAATAACTTAGACTTTTTATTTATAAATCTATACGTCTACTTCTAACCTAGCTAGTTACTATATACCTTTTTATACGATTTATAGGGTTATCTTTTAGATACTTTTATTAGCGCGATCCTAGTATAGCTAATAATAACCTAGTTTTTTAGTTCGTTATTATAAAGGTTCTATTCTTTAGGGGTATCCTCTAGTTCTCTAGTCTTATTTTATTAAGTAGATAACTTATCTATCTATTCTATTTTTAGATTCGGTACTCTTCTAATCTTATAGGGCGTTTTCTAATTTAACTCTTTTAATAGTTTCCCTTTTAATAATAGTATAGTCTAATTAATAGGTTTTTTCTTATTTTTATTATTCTAGGCGTTATAATATCCCTACTATATACCTAGGGCTTTTAGCTATCTACTAATCTCTAGGTTCTTTAAACTATCTTAGTTCTATACTAGATATTTATATAATTCGTATTATTTAATAAGGTATTCCTTCTTTTTAAGATTTTAATAGAAGATATCTTCTTCCCTTCTAGCCGTAAGCTCTTATTACGCTAGGTATAGGATATATAATCGATTATAGTATATCTAATATACGACCTTATAATTAGGTTCTTAGTATATAATCCTATAGTTAATATTTCGTTTATATCCTTTAGTATCTACCTAGATTAATCTACATAGCTATTATCCTATAGTATATTTTATTAGGAAATACTTATTATATTTATTATCGTAGTAATTAACTTATTCTAGCTATTCTTACTTCTTATAAGCCTAGGCCTAGTTATTATAGTTATAGATATAATATCCTACTATTAGATATTCTATATTTTAAAGATATATATATAAGCTACTTTCTAAGAGTATTATAATTTTCTTCTTCTATTAGATATAGTACTCGTAATTTCCTATATAGTTTATCTATAGTAGTATATTATAGCCTATATTATTATAGTTTTAGATTATCTTATAACCTTTTAGTCCTTAGAGTCTTAGAGCCTAGTCTATTATCTACTAATCTTAATCTCCTATAATATATATTAGCTTCCTCGCGTTAGTATAATATTTAGTAATATACTAACTAGTTCTATATTTCTAATACTTATTATATACTAACCGTCTAAAAATATTTTCTATACTAACCTTATCTAGTCTATTAAGTTTTAGTTCTTCTATTTTAAGCTCTAGGTCGTCTTATTATTAAGTAATTTCTTTAACTTCGTTCTACCTACTAGCGTCGTACTATATCTTAAATATTAAATTAGACTTAGTTTCTTTTTCTTTACTATACCTAATTATATTTATACGCCTAGTATCGTTTTAGCTTCTTATATTTTTCTTTTCCTTACTATATTTTCTAGCGAAGTATCCCTATATATTATAGCGTAGATATACTTTTTTATCTTAGTATTATTTTATCTTATCTACTAGGACTTTTTATAGCTTCTTATCTTACTCGCGTTTCTTATTCTTTAGATATTTCTTTTTCTAGACTATACTAATATCTATTTTATTATAACCCTTATAGAAACTATACTTTTAAGCTACCTACTCTTTTTTATAAACTCTTATTAGTTCTATAATATCTTACTTCTTAAATACTTATTTATATAGTTAATTATCGATATAAATTACTATCTTAATTAGTTCTACTAAGTTATCTAATTTTTTAAATTAGACTAACTCGTTCTTAATTAGCTTCTTAAGTCTATTATAGTATATAACTATAAAAGATATATCGTCCTAATTAATCTTATACTATAGCTATTTAAATTTAGTAGTATATATACTTACTAACTTAATCTACTTTAACCTTTAGATTTAGTATTTAGTCTACTAGACTTTATTAATATCTTTAAAGACTATATATATTTATTTCTTAAACGAATCCTAATCTTTAAATACTACTTTTATTTCGTTATATTACTTTAATAAGGAATCCTCGTTAGCTATATAATTATTAATTAGAGACTATATCTATATAGCTACTTTACCTATTATATATATACCTATAGTAAGAATCTTATTCTAGTCGTTAGTAAACGTAGTAGAGTTAAACTAGTAGTATAGGTTTAATTATATAAGGAACAGCCTTAAGTCTTCTTTTCTACTATTATACTTTTCTAGTATTAGGATTTTTAACTTTATCCTAAGTCCTACTCGCGCTTATTATAGTGATCCTTATAGTAATATTATAGCCTACTATAACTTAACTATCTAAGCTACTTATTATTAGATTAGGGCTACTAGGTTTATTACTAGAGTCCTAGTTATACTTTCTCTAAAAGTATTACGTAAGCTAGATAGAGTTACTATATTAATATAATCTTAGTTTAGGGTAATTAATATATTATACGTTATATATACCTTTATACGGGATCTAGGTTAGGGTTAATAAAACGTTTATTATACTATTAGTTTCTAATAGGTTAAGATTAAGTTAACGAATTCTATTACTAGAATAACTACTTAGGAAAAGATCTAATCTTATTTATAAGTATTAGATAAAGAACTAAAGATTAACTATAAAGAATTAAGATAGAAAACCTAGGAGATTCTTTACTCTCTTATATCTATCCTACTTTACCTTACTCTACTTACTCTATTCGTTAAGATATAGATTAACTAAATTATCCTTAGTTATACTCTATTTACTCTATTCGCTAAGATATAGATTAATTAGATTATTATTATATAATATTAGATTACTAACTAAGCCCCTATCTTAGCTACTAATCTTCTTAGGATACCCCATATCCTATAGTTCGCGTAGGGTTATAATAATAAGATTCTTAATAAATAAACCTTTAATTAGAAGATAAATATAATAGGTATAAACTCTTATAATATATAATATTAAGATTATATATACTAAGAGATTAGAAAATAAATAAGTAGATATACTTAATAGAAGATCTAACTACTAAGAAATAAAAAAATCTAGTATAGTAATTCTTAAGCTATAACCGGACGAAACGATTACTTATAACTATTTAAAGCTAGTAGAAATATAAGAAATAATACTTAAACTAAAAGAAAATAAATAGACTTAATAGATCTATATAGCTACTATAGAAGTAATAGATAAATAAAATAAAATTTAAGAAGTAATTTAAGAGAAGAATAGAATTATTTATATATTTTAAAAGACCTATATATTTAAGGTAATAAAGAAAGAATTTATTAAATAATACTACGAGATACTAGTATATAGATACTAGAAAGTAGAGAAAACTCTTAAATAATTAATAAGAATATATTATTTTTTATATATAAGATAACTAGTTACTTAAGTACTTTTAAAATATATAAACTATTACTATAATAAGTATACTAGGTATATACCCTATAAAATACTATAACTAATAAAAAATATAGAAGAATTATAGAAGATTATTACTATAAACTTTATTATATAGTTACTATATTCTAAGGAACTAATAATAGAAGTATTCTATAATACTATACTAATAGTAGTAGATAAGTTTATAAAATATATTTACTTTATTCTATATATAAATAAAGAAAATATAATAAAATAACTTATCTATATCTTATTAAAATATATATTTAGTAAATATAGAATACTAGATAAAATTATCTTAGATAAAGATATTAAATTTATAGTAAAGTTTTAGTAAACTCTTATAACTAAACTAGAAACTAAATATAGTATATTAACTACGTACTATCTATAAATAGACGGACTAATAGAATAAATAAATTAAATAGTAAAATAATATCTTAGATACTATTTAAACTACTATTAAAATAATTAGGTTATACTTTTATTTATAGTATAATTTATATATAATAGTTTATAATATAATATAATAAAGATAATATCTTTCTTTATAAACTATAAAATTAAATTAAAAATATATAAAGAATCTAAATAACTTTAGTCTTATAACTAGAATAAAGAAAAAATAGTAAAAGTTATTTTATAAATATACTAATAACTTAAGAAAGATATAGAATTTCTTTAAAATAGAATAAGTAAGTACTATAATAAGAAGTAAAAGAAAGTACCTACTTTTAAAGAGGGAGAAAAGGTATAGTTATTATAAAAAAATATTAAAAGTAAGTAACCTAATAATAAACTAAATTATACTAAAATTAGACCTTATAAGATTAAAAAATAAGTTTTATTTATAAATTATTAACTAAGACTACCTTTATAAATAAAAATCTATCCTATATTTTATATTAGCTTATTAGAAAAAGTACTATAAAATACTAAACTAATAGTATATAAAGTAGATATATATAGAGAAGATAATAAAGAATAAAAAGTAGAAGAGATTCTAAATAATAATATTAGAAATAGAAAAAACTACTATTTAATTAAATAGTAAGGAATAGATAAAAAAGAAAACTTATAAGAATAAACTTAAGAATTTAAAAATAATCTTAATTATCTTAAGAAGCTTATAAAGTATTAAAACTATAATTCTAAAGAAAATCTAAAGATAAGATAAGTTTACTTTATAATAAGTTAAGAAGATTAATATTACTTATAATATAATAAGAGATATTTAATAAATTAAAAGAAGTAATATTATTTATAATATTATAAGCGATATCTAAAGTAGTTAAAAAGACCTTTAGATCCTTCTACTACTCTAGTTATTAGAGCTCTATCTTCTCTTTATCTAACTTAGCTTCTAGTACTTAGAATTATACTACTAACTTCTTATAAAGGATTACTCTCTACTTCTCTAAATAATATACTCGTATCTAAGTCTCTACTAGCTTATTAAGAAGCTTATTTTAAGCTTTTTAAATCTTCTCTAACTATTATTAAAGTTTCTCTTCTATATAGTTAATAGATCTTACTAATAGTAATAAGCCCTAATATATAAGTTTTATTACTTAATATAGATAAATCTTCTAATAATAAGATACTAAATATATAATAAAAATTTTATATATTAGTATAAATATATATCTTATAATACCTACTATCTTTAGATAAAGTAATATATAGTATTCTTAACTATAAATAATAACTATAGGGAAATATTTTAGAACTATAATAAAGAATCTTATTAGTAAAAATAATATATTTTTAAGTTTTATATAATATTATAATAGATAATAATAGTCTCTTAAAGTAGAACTCTAATACTAATATAGTCGAATACTAGAACTAGAATAACTTCTAAGTTAAAGATTTAAAGAGGGAAGATAGTATTATAAACTAAATATATACTATAGAATAATAGTAAGAAGAGCTACCTAAGATTAAACTTATTACTAGCTCTAATATAGAATATAAAGACTATAACTATAATATAAATAATAATTAGTATAAACGACTTTACTAAGAAGTTATATAATAGATTTATATCTTAGTAAAGATAGATCTAAGGATTACGTAATAGCTTAATAGATCTATTAGAATAGATCTATAGAGCTATAGCTTAGTAGATCTATAGATATAGAGCTATAGATCTAAAAGAAACTAAATTAATATATAATAATTACGAATCTTCTAGATAGTTAGAAGGATATAGTTAATTCGAATTTAGATTAATTCTTACCTATTAATATAATTAAACTATTATCTCTTTATTCTAACTTTATCTTTTCTATCTTAAGTATAAACCCTAAACGAGGCTAAATAATCTATTAGGTCTAGACCCTATTTAATAGCTACTATACTTTAATTCTTATAAGAGAGGAGTTCTAAAGAATACCTTATAGCTACTATACTTTAATTCTTATAAGAGAGAAGTTTCTAGTAATACCTTATAGCCGCTATAAGCTCGTTTAGATAGTATTATAAACTAAATATATACTATAGAATAATAGTAAAAAGAGCTATCTAAGATTAAATCTATTATAGACTCTAATAAGGAATATAATACGAACCTTATAATTAGAGAATAGAAAGTTATATAATAGATTTATATCTTAGTAAGAATAGATCTAAGGGTTATATAATAGCTTAATAGATCTATTAGAATAGAGCTACGGAGTTATAACTTAGTAGATCTATAGATATAAAGCTATAGATTTAAGAAAACTAAATTAATATATAATAACTACGAATCCTCTAGATAAGTCTTACTTCCTTATAGTTAATTCGAATCTAGATTAATCCTAACCTATTAATATAATTAAATTATTATCTATTTATTTCTACTCCTTTATTTCTATCTTAAGTATAAATCTTAAATAAGGTTAAACTATCTATTAGACCTAGACCCCGTTTAATATCTTAACTATCTAGAAGGTAGGAATAGCTAACTATAATAGTAGGAGAGAGAACCCGATAAAGTAGAGTAGTATAGCCGCTAACTTAGGCTAAACCTTTAGAGGTAGGAAGCTACTAGAAATTTAGTTCCCTAGAAGATAGTATAATTATAAATTTTTTTAAAAGAGTTATTAAGAATTAGTATATATTTAAGAAGAGAGAAGATATATTAAAAGTCTAACTTATAAAATTAACTACCTAACTTTAGAGATATATAAGTAAACTATTAAAGCTTAAAAAATTAGAAAAGTTTAATAGAACTAGATTAAAGCTTAGAGGATTTTTAACTAATATAGTAATCTATTTTAATCTTAATAGAATAAAGCTACCTACTAAGAGTAATAAAGTATTATTTATAGTAGTCTAGTTTATAGAGAAAACTATTACTTAGTTTAAAATATATCTAAATAAATAACTATAACTACCCGAAGTCTAATAAAGTAATAAGATAAAGATTATCTTCTTAAGTTATAAGTACTTTAAGAATAAACTATATATTACTTTTAAAGATATAGACTTAGAAAGATTAATAAAATAAAAAATTATATATCTTAAATAGACGAAATCTACTATAATCTATACGTCTAAGTTTAAATAACTTACTACTAAGATTTAATAAAAAGAAGTAGCCCTTATATTATAATACTATAAAGGACTAAAAGATTATATCTATTATAAAATAATTCGGATAGAACAACTCTAAACTATAAGAGGACTAATTAAATAAGCTATTAAGATTAATAATAACCTCTATCTCTAGAACCTAAAAAGAAAAGAAAAGATCGAATTCTATAAAAAGAAAAAAGAGGAAAAATACTATAGACTAGAGGTAATAGTCCTAGAGATTAGTTTAAAATCTAAGAAAAAGAGATAAAACTCTAAGAAATAAGAGCTCTATAAAAAATAAGTATACTTTAAATATAAGAAGTAAGAATATCTAGTAAAAGATTATAGATTAGGTCTAAGAAAAGAAAAGTTCTAATATACTTAGTAGGGTAAAAAGGATAGAATAGCTATAATATAAGAATATAATACTATATATTAGACGACTTATATATATAATTAGTATAAAATATACTATAAAGCTAAGTTAAATACTAGCTATTAGCTATAGAAATAGTAGGGCTTAGACTATTATATAAACTCTTTTATATAATATTCTATTATATACTCTTATTCGGTCTTACTAACTAAGTATAGGAAAGGACTAGTATACTACGATAATTTCTACTACGTTAATACTAAGTAACTACTACGAAATACTAATAATCTATATATATAAATTAAATAGCCTCTATTAATCTTACTCTATACTATTAACTCCTTCTCTACTTCGACCCTCTATTACTTTATTACTTTTATCTTTATCTCTTTAATCTTCTTTATATCTTAAAACCCGTAGATAGCTTAAAGTATCTTTATTATATACTCTATACTCTCCTTCGTCTAAAGATCCCTCTTTAGAAAATCTACTACTTCGTCTTTCTATAGAATTCTAAGATTCTTAGTAAGCTAGCTTAATCTTAATAGCTACTATCTAAGAAAGTTCTTTTTATTATCCTTATCTATCTTAACGTATATTAAGTAGATACCGAGCTAATAAATCTATACTATCTATAGTATATTTAGTAGGTATACGAACTAACCTTCTATATACGCGAGCTATAGCTCTATAATTATAAGCTTACTATATTCTTTCTTCTAAAAGGTATAATTATAGTTAACGATATTATTAAGTTCGTAGTCTAGATATTTATATATATAGACGGCGTCTACTTTAGAATTATAGAGAATAGTATAGTATATAGATATATCTATAGACTAAAGTAGAATAAAGTAGTAATTTATAAAGATAGTATAGGAAGTTATCTTATATTTAGCGAGTAGAGGTATACGTAAGAAAGTAGAGGGAGTACTTAGTATCCTTATATATAGACTATTCGATACTAGACTATTTCGTAGAAATATCCTATAGCTACTAGTCCTAATTAGGGCTTAGTAGTTCCGCTATTCGACCTTTAAGATAACCTAAGTAGTATATAATAATCGTATATCTAAAGGACTACTAGGCCTATTTACGCTATTAAACGCGCGAATTATATAAAATAATACGTTAATACTTTTATATAACTTAGATAGAGGACTATATTTATTTATATAATTTTTAGATTTTAGCTTTATACCCCTATATATTAAAAAATAATAATAGAAATAGTAAATAACTATAACTTAAAAGTCTTAGAGAAGAGTTTCGTTCTTACTAAAAGTATAAGAAGAAGTACCTAAGAAAGGCTTATCTATAGAGTAGGAAGACTTTAATAATACCTTAAATATACTATTATAAATAATTAATAATAGTAATAAATTTTTAGAACTAGAAGATAAAAACCTAGTTATAATATATAAGAATACTAGATATCTATAGATAATTTAACTATTTAAAGAAGAAATAGAACTAGTACTAAAACTTAATATAATATATATTTAAGTCTTATAGTTTATAAAGAAAACTATAATATCTATAATAATATAAGAGATTTATAAAAAATAGTCTAGATCTTATCTAATATATTAACTATTTAAAGATTTTAAATAATAGATTAAATAGAACTTTATTATAATAGATTTTATATCTAATTAAGTATTATAACCCTACGCGGTTCGTAGGATACGAGGTATTTCGAGAAAGTTATAAGCTAAGAAGACGACTTAATTAGTAATCTAATATTATATAATAGTAATCTATTTAATCTATATCTTACTATAATAGAGTAGATAGAATATAGTTAATAATAATCTATTTAATCTATATCTTAGTATAATAGAGTAGATAGAGTATAGGATAGAGAGATAGGTATAAGAAAGTAGAGGGTCTCTTCTATTTTCTATCTTAATTCCTTATAGTTAATCTTTAGTTCTTTATCTAATACTTACGAATAAGATTAGATCTTTTCCTAAGTAGTTATTCTAGTAATAGAATTTATTAACTTAATCTTAATCTATTAGAAACTAATAATATAATAAATATTCTATTAGTCTTAATCTAGATTCCGTATAAAGGTACGTATAATATATAATATATTAACTATTCTAAACTAAGATTATATTAATATAGTAACTCTATCTAACTTATATAATATCTTAAGAGAAAGTATAACTAGAGCTCTAATAATAAATCTAATAGTCCTAATCTAGTAATAAGTAGCTTAGATAGTCGAGTTATAGTAGACTATAATATTACTATAAAGATTACTATAATAGGTACGAGTAGAACTTAGGATAAAATCGAAGATCCTAATACTAAAGAAATATAATAGTAGAAAGAAAGGCTTAAGACTATTCCTTATATAGTTAGATCTATACTATTAGTTTAACTCTATTACGTTTACTAGTAACTAGGATAAGATTCTTACTATAGGTATATATATAATAGAGAAAGTTACTATATAGATATAGTCTCTAATTAATAATTATATAACTAATAAAGATTCCTTATTAAAGTAATACGACAAAATAAAAGTAGTATTTAAAGATTAGGATTTATTTAAAGAATAAATACGTATAGTCTTCGAAGATATTAATAAGATCTAGTAGGCCGAATACTAGATTTAAAGACTAAGGTAGATTAAATTAGTAAGTACGTATACTACTAAATTTAAATAGCTATAGTATAAGATTAAGTAGAATAATATATCTTTTATAGTTATATACTATAATAGTCTTAAGAAGCTAATTAAAAATAAGTTAGTCCAACTTAAAAAATTAGACGACCTAGTAGAACTAATTAAGATAATAATTTATATTAATAACTAACTATATAAATAAGTACTCGAAAAGTAAGATATTATAGGACTAGTAAGAGTTTATAGAAAAGAGTAGATAGTTTAAAAGTATAGGTTCTATAAGAGATATAATAAAATAGACGTTAATATAATCTAGAAGAAGAAATATCTAAAGAATAAGAAATATAAGTAAGATAAGAAGTTATAGAAAGTTTTAGTAAATAAGATAAAATAATACTAAGATAAAAAAATATATCTATACTATAGTATATAGGAATACTTCGCTAAAGAATATAATAATAAAAAGAAAAATATAGAAGGCTAAAATAATATTAGATATATAAATATAATTAGATATAGTAAAAAAAAAGAAAATAAGTTTAACTTAATACCCGAGATATAGAACGAAGCTAGTAGATAGAATAAGATTAAGGAAGTTTCTTAATAATAAGAAGACCTAGAGCTTAAAATAGAAGAATTAATACTCTTAGAGCTAAGGGAAATAGCTATAGAAGATATTTTCTAATAACTAATATATAACGAATATTAGATATATAGGACTAGCTAATATATTATAAAATACTATACTAGAGAAGTAGAGCTAGTATACGTTACCGGCGATTAAGATTAATAAATAATAGACTAGGTCTTAAAACTCTAAGGGCCGGAGGGCTATAGGGTAATATAGGATTAAGATAGTTTAGAATATAAGAATCTACTATTTATATAATATATAGGGGAATATAAGTATTATATATAATAAAAAAAGAAAGTTATAATACTTTTTAGGGATTATCTATATATATACCTTTAGAATAAGGAATACCTAATAGTAGGATACTATCTCTACGATTATAATAACTAGATTAAAGAATATAAAGATTAAGAATAACTAAAATAAAATAGCTACTATAATAATAAATATAAAAGGTACTTTCTAATAAAGTATACTATAGGGCGATAGCTATATAGACTAACTAGGGTAGATACTAAGAACTATAAGTAAGATATTAACTATAGAATTATATATAAAGAATCTAACTATAAAGTCTTATACTAGATATATTATAAAAAGGTATATATTCTATATCTAGTATAAAGAGAACTTATAACTAGAAGAGAAGAGGATATCTTCTACTAGAATCTTAAGAGAAGGGAATATCTCGTAGAATAATACGGGTAGTATAGTTATCCGATATAGAATAGAAATAGTTCTAAGAATCTAGAAATTAGTAGATAGCTAAGGGCCCTAGGTATATAGTAAGGATACTATAACGTCTAGAATAATAAGATAAATATAAAGCCTATTAACTAGAATATACTATTACTAGATAAAGATCTAAAAACGAAGCTATAATAGGTATTAAACTAGAAAATATCTTATAAAATCGAAAAAGAAGAAAGTTTAAAGTTAGAATAGTTAGGCGAGTCGTCCCTCTAATAAAATACTTAGAAGCTAGAGAATACCCCTAAGAAATAGAACCTCTATAATAACGAACTAAAAAACTAGATTATTATTAGCTATACTAGAGTCGTACTAATAAAAGTATTTAAAAGATAACTCTATAAATTATATAAGAAGATATTTAATAACTAGCTAAGTTAGAGGTAAACGTATAAATTTATAAATAAAAAGTCTAAGCTATTATAGATAATAAAGTAAAGTTTATACTTCTATTATTAAAATTAATAAAGAAATATAAGATTTTTTATTAGATTAAAGAAAAATCTATATAAGTAAATCTTAAAGATAGATTATCTATAGAATATAGAGGAGATATAATTTACCTTAAAATATAAAAAGTAACTCTAGAGATAAAAAATATTAGAGACTATTATAAATTTAATATTATAAAAATTAGAGATACTAATATAATTATTAGTTATAATTAGTTAGTAAAATATAATTTATAAATAGATTAGAAGCTATATAAAGTACTAGACTATAAGTAAATAGCTCGAGTCGTAGAAATTAGAAGACTAGGTAGATCTAACTATAAGATCTAATATATATCCTAGAAAGAAAGAATAAACTTAATTTTATCTTATAAGATTATAAGAATCTATAAGAAGAATCTATAAAGAGTTAGTATTATTATAGTATAAAGAGTTACGATCGTATAAAAAAGACTATAACTAATAATATCTTAAGACTATAAGAAGTTCTAAAAGCTATTTAAAGAATATTCGGAAATCGATTTACTAAAGTACTAGGAATAGGATTATAAGATATACCTAGAATAGGATATAAAGCTTAAGTCTAGATCTATATACTTATTAATAGTAGATTAATAAGAAGAGTTAAAAAAGTACTTAATAAAGAACTTAGAGAGAGAATATATTAAAGAAAGTTAAAGCTCTATAGTATTACTAGTTCTATTTATTTTAAAGAAGAATAGAAAGTTATAACTTTATATAGACTATAAATATTTAAATAATATTATAAAGAAAAATAGATATCTACTACTATTAATTAAAGAACTTATAGACTAGCTCTAAGGGGTTAAGTAGATTATAAAATTCGATATCTAGGAAGAATTCTATAGAATTCGAATAGTAGAAGAATATAAAAAGTATATAATATTTAAGACCTAATATAAACTCTACGAGTATAGAGTTATACTATTTAGACTAATAAACGTACTAGTAATATTTTAATTAGTTATTAATAAGATATTAAACGAATACTTAAATATATTCTATATAGTATATCTAGACGATATTCTTATATATAGTAAAGAGATACTAGAAGAATATAAAGAATATATAAAGAAAGTACTATAAAAGCTATAGTAAAATAAGTTACTACTTTATCTAAATAAATATAAATTCTATAGAATAGAGACTAAATATCTAAATTTTATTATTTTATAAGAAGAAGTATCTATAGACCCTAAGAAAGTATAGACTATAAGAGAATAGCTAATTCTAATATTAGTTAAGGACGTATAATTCTTTTTAAAATTTACTAACTTCTACTAGAAGTTTATTAGAAATTACTTAAAGACTATAGCTCTACTTATAGAGGTAACTAAAAAAGAGAAAGAATTCTAGTAGAACTAAGAATAATAGAAAGCTTTTAATAAGCTTAAGAATCTATTTATATTAATATTTATATTATAGATATATAATCTAATAAAATCTCTTAAAGTAGAGATAGATATATTAGACTATATATTAGAAGCGATACTTACCTAATAAGAGGAAGATAAAAAATAGAAACTAGTATTCTATTATTTATATAAGTTTAGTAAAGAGAAAGTAAACTATAATATTTATAATAAGAAACTTAGTACTATTATATTAATATTCGAATAATAAAGACTATAGCTTATAAAAGCTAAATATAAAATTAAGATTATTATAAACTACTAGAATCTTATAAGTTTTATAACTACGAAGAAACTTAATTAATAATAATTCTAATAGTTAGAATTATTAGCGAATTATAACTTTAAGATAAGTTATTAACTAAAAATACTAAATAAAGTAGTAGATACTTTTAATAGAAGATCGGACCTTTAAGGTACTAATAAATCTATTATATATAAACTAGTTCTATAAAAGAAATTAAATAGAACTCTTATATATAACTATACGAGGCTAGCTAAGATTATAATAATAATAGATATTAAGAGAAAATAAAGAATAAAGATTTAAAAAACTATTAGAGATATTAATAGAACGCTAAAAGAAGATAATATATTTCTTAATAAGAAGAAATACTCTACTTTAATAAATAACTTAAAAATAAGACCTTATATACTACTAAGTCTTAGAGAAGATCTAATATAGGAAATCTATAAGAGTAAAATACTAGAATATCTAGGAATTAATAAAATAGTTAGATATATAGATAAAGAATATCTACTTACTAATATAAGAGAGAAAGTTTAGAAAGTAATAGATAACTATTTAGAATATTCTAAGAATAAACCTAAGAGATATAAGTCTTATAGATTACTTTAATTACTAGTACTATCTATATAGCTATAGACTTACGTTATAATAGACTTTATAGTAAAGTTACTACTATTATTAAAATTAAAATTAGAAAGATTATACGATACGATTATAGTAATTATAGACTAATTAACTAAGATAGTATACTTTATTCTAATAAATAAAATAATTATAGTAGAAAATATAGCTTATAAGATTAAAAGAATACTTATTATTAATTATAAATTACTAGAATAGATTCTTATAAATAGGGATAAACTATTTACTTTAAAGTTTTAGAGTATATTACTTATAAAATTAGGAATTAAGAGAAAGCTATTAACTAGCTTCTATCTATAGATAGATAGTTAGATAGAATAAATAAACTAAACTCTAGAAGAGTATCTAAGATTCTATATTAATAAGTTATAGAATAACTAGATTAAATTACTACTAATAGTATAATTAGTATATAATAGTAAGAAGTCTATAATAACTAAATACTTACTATATTACGTAAATTATAGATATAAGCTAATAACTTATAGAAATCTAAAGAATATTAAAAGTATATCTACTAGAGTAGAAGAGAAAGTCTATTTAATATAAGAACTATATAAAGAACTTAGTACGTAGATAGTATATAGAAACCTTATAATAGCTAAAATAATAAATAAAAGAAGGCTTAAGGGACTAATCTTTAAGAGAGAAGATAAAATTTTCCTTTTATAATAAAATTTAAAAACTAAACGACTATATAATAAACTAGATAATTTATAAATTAGATTATTTAAAATTAAAGAAAAAATAGAACTAGTTAACTATAAGCTAAAGCTAGTCGAAGGTATAAGAATATATCTAGTATTCTATATATTATTACTAAAACTAGTACTAAAAGATACTAAAGTAGCTACTAATATCGAACTCGAAGATAAGAAGTATAAGATTAAGGAAATTTAAGAACTATAGAAGTTCGAATATTAGTAGAAATATTTAGTTAAATAGGTAGAATAGTTTATTAGTTAGAATATATAGGAACTAATTAAGAATCTATAGGATTATTAGAGACTAGTTAAATAGTATTACTAGAGATATCTAGAGATAGAGGCTTCTAACTATTTAGAAAAGAGAAATTAGTAGACTTATATAGTAAGGATTACTATAGTAATATAGATAGATTAGTAGAGGTAGATTACTTAGTTTTCTTCTACTCTAGCTACTTTAACTCTTTAATTAAGGAAAGTTCCCGACGAACTATTTCCTCTTAATAGATTATTAGAAATTTTAACTACTTTTTAAGATACTTCTTATAAGTTAGAAGAGAGTAATAGGCTTTATTATAAGTATTATAAGTATTATAAAGTTATTAATAAAGATTAGCTTTAAGAGTATCTACCTTTTTAAGCTCTTTCTATAAAATAATAAGATTATACTTCGAGTTAGACGATAGATACTTAGAATAATAGCTAGAGGCTAAGTTAACTAGATAGTAGTAATAAGAATTCTAGTAGTAAGAGTAGGGTATTAGTATCTCTTAGCTATAGGAATAAATATACTTAGTAAGCTTATAATAATAAATATAAAACTTCTTCTAAAGGACTTTAGATATTATTAGGACCTAGGAAGAAAATAAAGAATAGAACTTAGATACCTATAGAATAGGATATTACCTATTCTTATACCTAGATAAGAAATAGAATAACTAAGATACTAGACTAAGAAAATAATTACTAGTATATATACGTAGGTTATAGTATAGTATAGAAGGAATTACTAAAGTAATAAAAATATTACTAAATAGGATTATAAGGAAGTAGACGTAACTTTAAGGATAAAGCTTTAAAGAGGGGAGTAAGTATTATAACTCTATATAGTTTATAGAATATAGAATATTCTAAGAAAGCTATAAGCTAAGAAGATAGCTTAATTAGTAATCTAATATTATATAATAGTAATCTATTTAATCTATATCTTAGTATAATAGAGTAGATAGAGTATAGCTAATAATAATCTATTTAATCTATATCTTAGTATAATAGAGTAGATAGAGTATAGAACGGAGAGATAGGTATAAGAGAGTAAAGGGTCTCTTCTATTTTCTATCTTAATTCCTTATAGTTAATCTTTAGTTCTTTACCTAATACTTATAAATAAGATTAAATCTTTTCCTAAGTAGTTATTCTAGTAATAGAATTCGTTAACTTAATCTTAATCTATTAGAAACTAATAGTATAATTAATATTCTATTAGTTTTAACCCGGATTCTATATAAAGGTATATATAATATATAATATTAAGAAACTTAAAAAGAGATATAGTATATTATAAGAATAGTTAATAAGAAATAACTATAGTATATAGTAATCGAATAATAGATTCTTATACGAATAATCTTTATAAAATATAATAATTAGAGATATAAGGTTGATTTAGAGAATAACCTATAATATAAGATAAGATATCTAGTATACTTTAAGATTATATAAATCTTATACGTATAAAGAGAATATAAACTCTATAAAGAAGTAAAATAAAAAAATAACTATTATCTAGTAAAAGATTATAATAAAAGGATTATCTAAGTAATTATACTAGAAGTAGTATATAAATAGTAGTAATCTAAGAACTAGTAATAAAAAGAATATATATAAATTATACTAGAACTACTTTTATCTTTAAACTATATTCTAGAAAGACTATAGTATAAATATCTAGAGAATAAATATCTAAAGTACGTTTAGACTAAGATTAATACGAAATACTAGTCTAAGAAAATAAGAATTTAAGAAACTAAAGAATAAGACTATATCTACCTTTATAGAACCTACTAAGAAAAAAAGATTACTACTTTAATTAATAGTAGAGCTACTTAAAACTTTATTAGTAAGGACTTTATCTAATAAAAAAGAATTCCTTAATAAAAGAAATAATATTCTAGTATCGTATATACTATTAAGAGAGAACTATTTAACGAATCTATAATATATAAAACTAAAGGTAAACTTAGTCTATAAGAATAGAAAAAGAAAAACGAAATACTTAATATAATTAAGATATTAGAGGATTAGAATATAATCCTAGAAATACTATAACTCTAAGAAGCCGACTCTTAGATTTAATAAATAAACTAATAAGTATTATTTCTACGATAAAATCTAAACGTAACTTAAGAAGAAAATAATAATATCCTAGAATATTATAAGAAATAGGAAAAATTATTTTAAGAACCTAAGAAAAGCTTATTCTAGTACTAGTTCTAAGACTATATAATTTCGCTATAGAAAGAAAAGACTTTAGAATTTAGACTAACCTATAAGTTAACTAAGAAAGAGAAGAAGATTATAATAAAATATCTTAAAGATAATCTTATAAAAAGATATATTTAATACTCGAATTTATTTATAGAATATCTAGTTCTCTTTATATTTAAGAAAGGTACTATAGAACTATAACTATATATTAATTACCGAATACTTAATAATATTATAATTAAGAACTAATATCTACTACCTCTAGTATCGGAAATATAAGATCGACTAAGAAAAGCTAAATAGTTTACGCGACTAGATATCCGAAATATATACTATTAAATCTAGATTAAAAAAGATAAAGAATAGAAGATAGCTTTTAGAACTAAGAAGAGACTATATAAGTACTAAGTAATATCTTTTAGACTTATTAATATACCTATAATATTCTAGAAATAGATTAATAATATTTTATAAAACTATTTTAACTAGTTTATAATAGTATACCTCGATAATATTTTAATCTATTCCGAAATAAAAAAGAAATATAAAGAATATATAAAGAAAGTTCTATAAATACTTAAGAAAGTATAATTATATCTTTATCTATAAAAATATAAATTCTATATATAAGAAATAGAGTTTTTAAAATTTATTATTAAACTAGGAGAAATTAAAGTAGACCTATAATGAATTAAGAAAGTTAAAGAATAGTCTATATCTAAGAATCTTAAGGAGCTATAATCGTTTCTAGAATTCTATAACTTTTATTAAAAACTAATACTATAATAGAGTATAACGACGGTACCCCTTATATAACTTACTAGAAAGGACTAACCTTTTAAATAGAAGGAAGAATACTAATAAGCCTTTAAAAAGATTAAAGAATAGTTTATTAAGAAACCTATAATTAAGATATATAACCCTAAAGAACCCTTAATTATTAAGATAGATATATTAGACTATATAATAAAAGTAATACTATTATAGAAAGATAATAAAGATAATCTTAGACTAGTATACTACTTCTTATAGAAGATATTACTAGTTAAACTTAACTACGATATCTATAATAAAGAATTACTAGTAATTATTAAAGTTTTAAAGGAATAGAGATCTAAACTATAAGGATTTAAATACTCTATTATAATCTATATAGACTATAAGAATCTAATAGAATTCTTAATAAATAAACCTCTAATTAGAAGATAGATATAATAGATATAAACCCTTATAATCTATAATATTAAGATTATATATACTAAGAGATTAGAAAATAAATAAGTAGATATACTTAGTAGAAGACCTAATTACTAAGAAATAAAGAAACCTAGTACGGTAATCCTTAAGCTATAACTAGACGGAATAATTATCTATAATCGTCTAAAACTAGTAGAAATATAAGAAATAATACTTAAACTAGAAAGAAATAAATAGACTTAATAGATCTATATAGCTACTATAAAAGTAATAGATAAATAAAATAAGATTTAAGAAGTAATTTAAGAAAAAAATAGAATTATTTATATATTCTAAAAAATCTATATACCTAAGATAATATAAAAAGAATTTATTAGATAATACTACGAGGTACTAGTATATAAATACTAAGGAGTAGAAAAGACTCTTAAATAATTAATAAGAACGTACTATTTTCTATATATAAGATAACTAGTAATATAAGTTCTTATAGAATATATAAACTATTACTATAATAAGTATACTAGATATATACTCTATAGAATACTATAACTAATAGAAAATATAAAAGGACTATAAAAGGTTATAACTATAGACTTTATTATATAATTACTATATTCTAAGAAACTAATAATAGAAGTATCTTATAATACTATACTAGTAATAGTAAATAAGTTTATAAAGTATACTTATTTTATTCTATATATAAATAAAGAAAATATAGTAGAATAACTTATCTATATCTTACTAAGATATATATTTAATAAATATAGAATACTAGATAAAATTATCTTAAATAAAGATATTAAATTTATAGTAAAGTTTTAGTAAACCCTTATAGTTAAATTAGAAATAAAATATAATATATTAATTACGTACTATCTATAAATAGATAGACTAATAGAATAAATAAATTAAATAGTAGAATAATATTTTAGATATTATCTAAACTACTATTAGAATAATTAGATTATACTTCTATTTATAGTATAATTTATATATAATAGTTCGTAATATAGTATAATAAAGATAATACCCTTCTTTATAAATTATAGAATTAAACTAAAAATATATAAGGAACCTAGGTAACTCTAATTCTATAGTTAGAATAGAGAAGAAATAATAAAAATTATTCTACGAATATACTAATAGCTTAAGAAAGATATTAAATTTCTTTAAAATAAAATAAGTAAGTACTATAATAAGAAGTAAAAGAAAGTATCTACTTTTAAAGAGGGAGAAAAGATATAGTTATTATAAAAAAATATTAAAAGTAAGTAATCTAATAATAAACTAGACTATACTAAGATTAGACTTTATAAGATTAAAAAATAAGTCTTATCTATAAACTACTAACTAAAACTATCCCTATAAATAAAAATCTATCCTATATTTTATATTAGCTTACTAGAAAAAGTATTATAAGATACTAGACTAGTAGTATATAAAGTAGATATATATAGAGAAGATAATAAAGAATAAAAAGTAAAAGAAATTCTAGATAATAATATTAGAAATAGAAAAAACTACTATCTAATTAAATAGTAAGGGATAGATAAAAAGAAAAATCTATAAAAATAAATCTAGAAATCTAAAGATAATCTTAATTATTTTAAGAAGTTTATAAAGTATTAAAACTATAATTTTAAAGGAAATCTAGAGATAAGATAAGTTTATTTTATAATAAATTAAGAAGATTAATATTATCTATAATATAATAAAAGGTATTTAATAAATTAAAAGAAGTAGTATTATTTATAATATTATAAGTAATATCTAAAGTAGTTAAAAAGGTCTCTAGATTCTTCTACTACTCTAGTTACTAAAGCTCTACCTCCTCTTTATCTAGCTTAGCTTTTAGTATTTAGAATTATACTATTAACTTCTTATAAAGGATTATTCTCTACTTCTCTAAATAATATACTCGTATCTAAGCCTTTACTAGCTTATTAAGAAGCTTATTCTAAGCTTTTTAAGCCTCCTCTAGCTACTATTAAAGTTTCTCTTCTATATAATTAATAGATCTTACTAATAGTAATAAGCCCTAATATACGAGTTTTATTACTTAATATAGATAAACCTTTTAATAGTAAAATACTAGATATATAATAAGAATCTTATATATTAGTATAAATATACGTCTTATAATATCTACTATCTTTAGATAAAGTAATATATAGTATTTCTAACTATAAATAATAACTATAAAGAAATATTTTAGAGCTATAATAAAAAAATTTATTAATAAGAGTAATATATTCTTAAGTTTTATACGATACTATAATAGATAATAATAACCTCTTAAGATAGGGTCCTAATACTAATATAATCGAATACTAGGTCTAGAATAATCTCTAAGTCGAAGGTTTAAAGAGGGGAGATAGTATTATAAACTAAATATATACTATAGAATAATAGTAAGAAGAGCTATCTAAGATTAAATCTATTATAGACTCTAATAAGGAATATAATATAAACCTTATAATTAAAGAATAGGAAGTTATATAATAGATCTATATCTTAGTAAGAATAGATCTAAGGGTTACGTAATAGCTTAGTAGATCTATTAGAATAGAGCTACGGAGCTATAGCTTAGTAGATTTATAGGTATAGAGCTATAGATCTAAGGAAATTAAATTAATATATAATAACTATAAATCCCCTAGATAAGTCTTACTTCCTTATAGTTAATTCGAATCTAGATTAATTCTAGTCTATTAACGTAATTAAACTATTATCTACTTATTTCTACTCCTTTATTCTTATCTTAAGTATAAACCCTAAACGAGGCCAAACTATCTATCGGGCCCGGACCCCGTTTAATAGATAGAGTACCTTTTTCTACTACGTAACTAGTTTTAGAATATAATCGTTCAATTTTAAAGCCCCTAGCTTTATCGGGCTAGTGGATAACGCGTATAGAATAAAAACTTTAGGACTAGCGGCCTAAATTTAACTTAGGACTTGGTACGCCCGCTTCTTAACTATATTCCTCTTTATAGAGTCGCGGTCTATTCCTATAATATTTAAGTATTTCTTAATATTATCCTGGTACTCCTTCGATAAAGGGATATCGTCGTTATTAAACTACTGTCTTTGCGTTTCGACAAGTTCTAACAACGTCTCAGTTATTAGGGTAGTTTCTGGTAGTATTACGTTAATATGTATATAGTAATTGTAAGTGCGACGTGAGGCGATGTGATGCGATGCGACGCGATGCGATGCGATGCGATGCGATTCGAGGCATATAAATACAACACACCACTGTTGGTAAGTGAGCTGACTGGGCGCCAGCCAGCCCAATAACGGCCCTAGACAGTGCCCGGAGCGACCCCACTCAACTGTTGCCACGTGAGGGAAGCTTATGTGGAGTAATCACAATCCGAAATCCCGACCGAAATGGGACAGGTTAACCTTCATCTTCGTATGCATCACCTACATCAAGTAGACCCACGTCTCCACCGCTATCGAACACGCATGCATACTAGATTGCCTTGCCATCACAGTCCATAGGTAGCTCATCTGCCGGATGGAAGCATAAGTAAACTGAGGTAGGGCAGAGCGTTTACCGTTACTTGCATTGCCTCAATCAAGCTGAATACTTTGCTGCTGTTATTAAATACGTATAAATACCGAACCGCCTCACCAGCACCGTCCAACGCGTTGCAACCATTCCGAATAATCCAGTCATATCTCGAAAAGCCATCGCCACACATGCAGTCAAGTTGTCGCACGCATCCATTACTCGCACATATCCTCGCAAACCCGTTATGCTATCTTGTCAGTTCCATCGGCTCTGCTAACAGGCTGGGCGCGAGTCACTGTACCACTAGGAGTCTGGGTCGGTGTCACTGATCCGCCGGTGGAGTCCTGGTTCTGCGGCTCATACGCAGCATCCCAAGGCAACGTGTCCGGGAGGGAGTCCGCTGCCGTCGTCTGCTTATATAGAAGAGAGTACATCTCATTTCTGGCGAGGTCTGCACGAATCGTGTCCAGGGTAGGATTGCTGCTCCGGATTCTTCTCGACTTGTCCTCATCTTCAAGATCTTGCTGGTATAAGTCTCGCCTCCTCTTACAACTGGCTTCGTCAATAGCGCTGTCGATATATGGCATAAAATCTTCCTTTACCCACGTCTGGCATCTAGTCGCAGTCCATCTGTCTTGGGGCGACTCGCAGAGTAATCCTCTGAGAAGTTGCTGGACAGGCTCGGGGACTGCTGTCGCTGTGAAGGGCAACAGCACCTTGACGATCCAGGCTGAGAAGCCTAGCTCATTAATTTTCCCAAAGGGGCCATTGACCCACGCCTCGTCCTTTTTAGGATCCCAGTCGGTGAAAAGCTGCAGCAGCACCAGGCCGACCGCCCACATGTCTACTTCCTTGCTATACCGTCGTGTGGTAGACCAGCACTCCGGGGCTATGTACAAAGGTGTGCCGGTAAAGGTCGTGAGGTCTTCATCCGCCTCTTTCATAGTTCCCACATCGGCCATCTTAAGCACTGCCTGGCCGTTGACCCACTGGATAAGAATATTCCCGGGCTTTATATCGCGGTGGACATAGTTTTTGGCGTGCATGAATTCCACCGCTTCGATGAGTTGAGGTACGACGACGAGGCTTCGGGCGCCTTTCAAATGGATGAGAGCACTGTCCAGGCTATCCTCGATGTACTCCATAATCATCCATGGGGGGAGTTGTCTGTTGTCGGCAACAAGCAGCAGCTCTACGGCTTCGACTATGTGCGGCTGAAGTTGCGGAAGCATGGTCAGTATCTAGTATGCCGAGAATCGCGAATTAATAGACATAGACTTACGTGCTTAAGCTCTACTAGCTTGTCGTACTCTGCCTCCAGACGTTTGAACCGCTCTACAAGCTTGGTACCAGAGTCGGACGCCTTATAGTACGGTTCCTTTGCAGCATAGATTTTCCTGGAGGTCGCCTCCACCACCCGATAGACCGTTCCACTTGTTCCTTTGCCTAGCTCCCCCTCCCGCTTGTATACCGCACCATTTTGCCCAAACCGCACAGCCAAGGTCTCGGGCCCGGGGGGGGGCTGAATGCTTGGGAAAACCGGAACGGTGTCGAAGTAATTCTGGAAGTGCCTCTCAAGGCGCTGACGGTACCTTTTCGTCTCGTCTGGGGACGTGAGGGTCGGACGCCATGCCTGGAAGCTGGGGTGCCGAAGTTAACCGTGATAGGGGCAAACGTCTCGATCTTGATGGACTTTTTCTGGGTAAGGAGGAGCTTGCGGTCTCCACGCTTCCCGTGAACAATAACGGCCAATGGGTTCCGATGGGTGAATTGAGTGAGACGCGGGCATGTCGATTCCACGTCAAGGTCGATTCGAAGGTGCTGCCTACTAACGCCAGACTTGTCACCAGCTACAGCAATCTGCACATCGCATCGGTCGGTATCGTCCGAAGAACCAATCATCCAGCCGTCCGGGTTGTACATGTCCTTCTCGAATTCCAGAGCCAGAAAGGGGCCGCGGACCTCACCAGTCATGGCTCCCTTCCAGTTGTGGCTTTCCTTTGGAGGGGTGAAGATATATCTATAGTTTTCGGATAACTTGGCGACGTCGGGTAGATTGGTGAAGTTGCCGAGTATCAGGACATAGCGACTGAGGTCCGTCGTCTCAGCGGCGGAAATGGTCTCTTGAGCGGCGATAGTTTTAGTAGTAGCCATGGCTGTTAGTTGTAGTGGCAGAGTAAACAGGCGAAGGGGAGAACAAGTGGAAGAGATGATAATCAAGGGTCTAAGCCAATGATGAGAAGTAAGTGCAGCTCACAAAGTGTGTTGTTAGATCGGACGACTGCTACCTATCCTATTGCCGAGGAAGAATATGCAAAGGAGCATATAATAATACAAGGTATGCGGGAGTCTTGCCCTATGGTTGGGCCTGGATCAGGGGTGGCGAGATTTTAGGCCGCCCTTGCCCTTGTGTTTCGCAACGCGCCCAGTTATGCGACCTGCCGGTTTCGGGTTCGATCTAGACTTTGGAAGCGATTGGATGGAATTGGCTGTTCGTGTCGCCACGCGAGAAGACCTGCGGGTAGTTTTGGGTGGTGTTCTCCTCAATCCCGACTTTGCCTTCGTCTCCACATGCTGTCTAGCAAGCTTGGCCAGCTTATCATGCTGGCGGAGGGAGGCTTTTTGCTGAAGAAGCTCGGCCTCTGGTTTCCAGTACTTCTGATTCGTAATCTCCAGCCGCTTTTTCCTCAATGCATCGCTAGTAAGACCGTTTGCTGCTAGCATTCGTCTATATGATACTTTCATCCCTCGAATGCCCTCCAGTGTGAGCTCGCCATCTATCTTGTGCTTGCCGAGCAATTTATCATAAATAGTCTGGGTGTATACCGAGCGGTAGAAGTCGAGTTCGATCTCGTGATATTCAGCGTCCGTGATAGTGTCTCGGAGTCGGTCGATTCGAACGGGCGTAAGTAGCTGGTGCTCCTGTTCGCATACGTACTTGTAGTCGTGCTCAAAGTGGGCAAAGCAATCCACTTCTAGGGTCTGGGCTTCGTGCTCTTTCTGCAAGGCCTCCACAATTTCTTCCGCCGATGGTGTCGGGAAATTGAATGCTGTAGGTGTCGACATCGAGACGACAGTGCATCGAAGACGGTGCGATAAGAAGACCCGAATAGAGCCAAAAAAAAATGGCCAACCTCGGTAGTAGTAATAGGAGCAGCAGCAGCAGCAGTAGTGGAGTAGGAGGAGTAGGAGTAAGAAGTAGGAGCAGGAAAGGCGTTTTGCTTGCGGCGTTTTGCTTGCGGCGTTTTGCTTGCGGCGTTTTGCACGGAAGGCCAGCTGTGTCAGACAATGCCAAGCTGGAAATTCTTCGGAGCTGGAGTTATCACGATCGGCGCAAATGATTCACCGAACCCCGATGAACCTTCAGTTGGCACCGGGGTGCCTAGCCCAAGACACAACAACACGAAGCGACGGAGCCGAGCAGCCCTAAGCCGAGGGGTGCTGAAAATATGCCCGGGCACGCACGATGCTGCCAAGCCTCCCCCAACCGCCATGGACCAAGGCCTTCGACGCCATCTCTCGAGAGCACCCAGCGGCCCGTTGCTCCTTCCGACGAACTGTTGCCTGGCAAGCTGCTCCACACACGCATTGACTTGCACGTGTGAAGACGCGAACGGCCGCGGATTCCTGAGGCGGCGCACGGTTCGGGTTGAATCGGATCAATTGCGGGTCCGGCCCTCTGCGCTTTCACCAGCATTCGTATTGCGACGGACCAACTTCTGCTTCAACTCTTGCTCGCAGCCCTCTCCACCCGTCGCTCTCCCCACCCGTCGCTCTCCCCACCCGTCGCTCTCCCCACTCCCCACCATCGACCGAATCCTGCGCCGTGATCGAGTGGCGGTCTTGCCATGTCTGTTTTTCCCGCCATGGTCGGCGAATCTCGGACCCTGGCATCCGCTCCTGCCTGGACGACTTGTTCGTGACCGCTTTCTATTGCGTACAAGGGCGCTGTCCGTTTCCTCGAGTATGGTCATTGGTCGAGGCCCGCCATCGCCCGCTCCTCGAGTATGGCCATTGGTCCGAGGCCCGCCATGGCCCGCCATAGCCCGCCAATACATGCTCTTGTCTCTACGAGCCAGCCTGCGTTGGCCGATTCTCAGACCGGGTCGGCTCCACTGGCGAGCAGACGCTTCACCACAGCAATGCGACCCCGCCATGCAGCAATAGCCAGCGGCGTCGACTCTCATCTTTGTCGGAATGACCGCTCTTCTTGCTCGTCCGCGACGGGTTGGGGTCTGCGCCATTCTTCACTCTCTTCGCCATTCGGGTCAGCTCCGCGCTCGAGCAGCATTTCAACGACAGCCCCGTAGAACAGTCCTGGATCGTCATGTCGCGCCCGTTGGTCAAGCAGCTAACTAACATCTCCGTGTCCGTGCATAGCCGTAATTGGAGTGGGAAGGAAAGGAAGGGAGAGTTATGGGACCTAGAAAGAGGTAAGCACTCTCATGCGAGCCAAGTCCTACCCACGCTGAGCCTTGCACTATAACCCAGACCGCTCCTGAAGATTCATTCCGACCCACATGGCTAGCGGGCGTTTGTTTCGAGCTTTATCGTCTGGAGGATGGGCGTTTGTGACGACTGACGCGGTCAAGGTAAGTCGCTTGTTTGATGTGTACATGGAGTAGTGCTAATCTGGCGTAGGTTGATGATATTGAAGCGCTGAGGGGGACTCGACAACCATACTTCAAGTATAGGCCTTAGCAGCACCAAACTTGATGTAAGTACTTCCCATATAAGCTTTGCGAATGGTTCGTTGACTCTCCACCAACCGGACCGAACCGAACCGGACTCGGTTATCAGTCTTCTTCTCTCAAGAGCTATTGGACCACGGCCTCGATGTAGTGTCCTGACGCAGGAGGGCGGACGGCACGGTCATGGGCTGTAGGAGAGACGGGAGGAGTTTGTAAGCTTTTGTAGCGCGGTGTTACTGTCATCGTCGTCTGCGTCATATGTACTTAAGACAAGAGTTGGGACGCCACTCGTGGACAGCTGGGCAGGAACGTAGCCGTTGTAGAGCTGCTGATTAGACGGACAAATGACGTCGAGTCAAGTGCGCAAAAGAGGTTACGACGGCATAAAGAAGCTATGCCGCTTGAATTTCTTGTACAGTTCAAGGTGAAGCAGTACGTGGTCTCAACACTGGTTTGGTATGGAATCGATATCGACATCGCGGACGAGGATAGGAGGACGTCGTTGTTATAGACAACTAGGAACGGGCTCACAGTCGTTGCGGCGGTACTACTCGAGTTAGGAGCCGGTATAGATACAGAGAGCGTCAACGGCCTGACGCTGCTGGTACCAAGCGTGAAGGCCGGAGCGGCGACTGCCCCCTCACCCCTGAGCTCAGGGCTATGTTTGGCGGCCACGGCGATGTACTAAGCCTCTGAGACGGGACTGGAGTCGGCCGAACCAGACAAAAGCCGAGCAGCGACTAGCCCTATCCATGAACCATTGAAGACCACTGTCACAAGACAGGTCTATCATGGCGTCCCGTCCAATATGTCCCGTGCCGACAAGATATCGTCGAGTGCCAACTAGATAGGGCATCCAAAGTATCCACAAAAGCCCAACCATTATATGTCGGTCCTTCGCCGCCCTGAAGGACGGCAAGGCTGTTGACTGACGGAGGGCGGGGCTAGAAGCTGAAGCCAGTTTTGTTTGCAACTACGGTTCAGCAGTGCCGTCGCGGTGGGGTGCCGTCGTGGTGGGGTGCCGTCGTGGTGGGGTGCCGTCGTGGTGGGCTGTCGTCGTGGTGGGCTGCCGTCGTGGTGGGCTGCTGCGTCACGGTGTTAGTCGTGTCCTCTCACCCAAGTAGTCTGTTCGACGAGTACTTACGGGCAAAGAGTCTGGGGGGCAAGCAAGGGCCCGTCAAGAACGAGGGGAATGGTTGTCGACGGCGTCTGGGGTTTGCAGAGACGATACGAAGCTGTCGTCATCCGCTCGGTAGGGCGGTGCCTGCAGCGCTGGTCTGCGGGCCGTCATCCTTCTGGCACTCGGTCGACTTGTAGCCGCCGAAGACTGAGAGTCTGTCATGGAGGTCATGCTCAGGCTCAGCATGCCGGGCAATGCGTGCTCGCAATCAACTGTGGAGGGGGGAGGGGAGGGGGGGGGGGAGGGAGGGAGGAGGGGGAGGGGTTGGCTGAAAATATGCCCGGGCACGCACGATCTGCCAAGCCTCCCCCAACCGCCATGGACCATGCGTAACGCTAGATCGCGAAAGGACGGTTCTCATCTGCACACGTCTGCATGCAGCCGCGAAACAATATGCACCTGTCGTTGCCAGATTACGAGCTCTCGGTTGCACCCCTTGGCCTGCTGATCCCGCTATGATACATACTCCTATTCGCGGAGCCTAGCAAGCCACCATACGGATGTCTCACTAGCACATGAGAAACATGATGCATGTTTTCATGCAGAAGAGCACGCTGCAACACTGCTATATAAAATCCTTGTAACGCTTGTATAAAAACTCAGAGAAGTTACTATCTATCAGGCTAGCTCACACACCAGATCAGATCACATGACTGCTCCTAGCTGCTACGCCGCATTCTGTTCTATATAAGCCGCTCTGATACAGAGCTTTCACAATCAACCGCAGTTCTCACTTCTTTCCCTCACAGTGATTCACTGTGATACTATCTCTACTCTACCTAAACCGGAACTATCAATACCTATCCTGAACGAAACATCCACAACGCCAGCGAGGTAAGGTAGAAGGCCACTGTTGACGAGGAACCTACATAGTTACTAACCTTTCAGATGGCTACCATTAGTCCCAGCACCACGCAAACTCTTGTCAACAACTGCACATTCAGATCTATTTATGGCAGTATCGAGAAGATCAAGGACTGCGAGTCGTCCGACTGTCCGCACTCGGACAGCTATGTGAAGAAAGATTAGGTTGGCGTACATGTTGCGATGAAGACGCCGTGCACATGATGGAGGAGTACTGTGCATTCAACACCTAGAACAGTCTTTTACAGAAGCTTCAATACAACGATAGCACTCTCTCAATCCTACTCTATACTCCTCGGAACCTTGCAATTAAGAATCAAATTGATACTCCGTTGGTGAGGAACCAGTCAACCAAATACGTAATTCCTCCAGAGCGTCCAAGTCATTGCTCTTGTGTGACTTAAGCACGCACGGGTTGAACCATCCGTACGTACGTTTCGCTTTGTCCAGCCTTGTCCCTGGGGCACTACTAGTGTCGAAGTCGATAATAACCGGTGTGTCGTCCTCGGTAATCATGATGTTTGCAGGATTGATGTCGTTGTGAATGCGGCCGAGGCTATGTAGGTGTCGAATTCCTTCTTCAACGCCCTGGAGATAACGCGCCGCATTCTTCCGTACGGTGGCTCGGCCTTCCGAGAGCATGAACATAGTCTTGTTGAGGTGGCCGGGATTTATCTTGTCCATGAGAGTCTCTCGGTACTTCTCGAAGCAAAGACCGATAATGCGGCCGTTATACGCCTGGCAGCCATAGTATGTTGCGAGATTTTTATGCGGTTGCCCTCGAATTATCTCGCAAGTTGAAAGCTCTCGAAGTACGAGGTTGGCAAGGTATTCTCCCCCTTCGAACGCCATCAAGCTCGGCCTTTTGATGTAACATTGATTGGGGTTCGGTGCAATAGCACAATGGAAGGGAAGAGGGGGACAATAGGACTCGAGAGGGATAGGTCGAACGCTTTCCAGTTTGTTAAAATTTATTTCCCGTCTATCGGGTGACCTTGCACAGAAGGTGATGCCGTCCTGGCGGAAAAGAACCTTGGTACATGTGAACTCGGGCCTTCCGTTGACCAGTATGAAGCTTTGAGCAGTGTCTAGGACTTCGATCATGATGTGGTAGACTGATATAAAAGCGGGGTAGATAAGGTCGGCGCTACGAGTCGGAAGAGCATCGTAGAAGTCGTAACATAGAAGTCTTTACGCCAAGGCGGTCAGCTGACTTAGCTTGGGTGCACGGTCCAATATTTCAGACTACTAGGCCAGCAGCTAGCTATCTAGCTCGAATTACTCCTTAGTAATAGCTTCCTCCCTAGCTCTGTAATAGTAGCTGATAAAACGTTCCTTCTTGATAGGCGTAGCGTCGTCGAGGCTAGCTAGGTCGCGTACCTGATTCCTATATAGAGCCTTCGCTCTCGAGAATACTAATAGATCTAGTAGCTATAGGAGGTATGTTGAGTGAGGGGGTAGAAATAGAGGCTGTATTCTATTCTGTTTGCAGGCCCATAGGAATTCAATAGTCGTATGGCTACTATAGCCGTCGAGTAGAAGTAATCGCCATCGATCGTCCTACGGAGCTGAATCAGGGATATAGATTCGATTCAGCCACTCAACGCCTAGAGAATTCGAGGTCCAGCCATTCTAAGAGGTCGCATATAGCCAATCGGGAACTAATTCTAATAGGAACTACGTTGTTTGTAGATATTTACCCTTAAATATTACTACGCAGCGTAGTTTCCGCCCTCTAGCTAATATACACTTAATAACTAATACCCACTCACGATTCTCTAGAGAACGTTTATAGGCCTTCTTCTTCTTACTAGATACTAGCACTCTGCCCTTGGTACACTTGCCTAGGGCTATACCAGTCTCATCTATATTCCATATATCCTCTGTCTGTATACCCAGCCGTGTTCGAACCTGATCAAATAGCTCTAGCCATGCGCGCAGCTCTTCATAGCTAGCTGCCTGAGCTCTAGGAGCCTCTAGCATTCTACCAATAACTGATTTGACGAGTGGATTTCGGCTGAGGAAGGCAGACAGCCAGCGGCGGCCTAGAGGTTCGTGATGGCCGCCTATCTGTAGGATTCGGATGGCTAGTTCTCGAGCGCGCGCGTGTGAGGGAGGGTGGCCAGCCTTATCCTATTCGAGGATCCAGTCTACTAGGAAGCTCTCCTGGTCTGGCGTCAATCGCTATTGATTCTCGTGGCTGATTCTTCTGGTAGTCGCGCCAGCTATTCGATCGCGTAGCGTACGCCTTAGCAGCAGCGCGCAGGCTCGTAAAAACACCGGAATCGAGATGGCTGATAGCTGATTGTATAGTGAGCTCACGGCCATCCATATTGAAAAGCGTGCCTTACTCTAAATATCATGTGCGCTCCCGAGCTGAACTGTTCAAGAGCGATATTAAGACGAACGCACAATAGCCATGTCAAAGACCAGTCTCAATAACCCTTCATGCCGAATCCAGACGTCCGGCTGCTGGCCCTCGACGGCGGCCTCTAGCAGTTCATTGACGCCGTCAATCCGGATGCCCCACCAAAGCCGTGCGACTACTTTGACATTTCCGGGCTCTCTCGAGACGAGCCGGGGATCGTGTCGAAGGCCTTGGTCCATGGCGGTTGGGGGAGGCTTGGCAGCATCGTCCGTGCCCGGGCACATTTTCAGCACCCCCCACCACAGTTCCGTCCGCAACACTTAGTGATAGGTTTCTTGTAAGCCTTAGAATCCCAGCAGTATAACGCAGATATAAGGCTTACAGAACCTCACCATCGCACCCGGCTTCATGTTGCGCACCGCCTAGCTTTTTGCCCAAGGCAACCATGACGTTAAAGCTATTCCTAAATAGGCAGGTGGGTATATCGCGTGGCACAGCCTAAAAGAATGTTGGCAAAGTTGAAGTTGTACTTTACTCTCTACCCACGCGTAATACGCCGCCAAGCAATTCGGCCGGATTTTTGCCACATAAGCTAGACCATGGGGTTTCCGCGTACTCTACCAAAACAAGGCCGTCGCCAGAAAAGACGCCAGAATCAATAGCGCTCTATTATAATTGCCAATCTATACGTATAGACTCGAAGCTAGGGATATCAGCTGCCCTATCACTAGTTTGCGCAGCGTTTGATTCAATAGGTGCAGGTGTAGG
>JASJFT010000304.1:0-35723 GCA_030770425.1 Darksidea phi | reverse complement strand
GCTATTAGAATTTATCTTAAAAGAAATTACTCTTAGCTTCTACTATTAGTCTTATTAGTAATACCCCGCGCTATAATACCTAGATTAACCGGAGCTTATCTAAGCTAAAGGCGCTTTTAGCTTTAGCTATAGCGGTTATATAGATAGTATAATAGGCTATTAGGATTTATCTTAAAAGAAATTACTCTTAGCTTCTACTATTAGCCTTATTAATAATACCCCCTACTATAATATCTAGATTAACTAGAGCTTATTTAAGCTAAGGGCGCTTTTAGCTCTAGCTATAGCGGTTATATAGATAGTACGATAGGCTATTAAAGTTATCTTAAAAGAGATTACTCTTAGCTCTTACTATTAGCCTTATTAGTAACGCCCCGTACTATAATATCTAGATTAACCGGAGCTCGTCCAAGCTAAAGATACTTTTAGCTCTAGCTATAGTAATTATATAGGTAGTATAATAGACTTTTAGAATTTATTATAAAAGAAATTACTCTTAATATTTATTTACTAAGTTCTAGTACTAATCTTATATAATTAATTACGTACGTTCGCGCGTAAATTATACGTACGAATAGTCTACTTAGTAATTCGCTATATATAGGTTATTATACGATTCTTTTAGATAAAAAGGAACTTCTATCTAAAGTTTCTTAAAAAAAAAACTATAAATTACTATTTAAATTAAATTATTTTATTATCTTTATTTTATATATACGTATATCTATCTAGCTATTAACTTAGTTAAATCTCTATAGTCTATTTTTATAAATTATAGGCTATTTAATACTAATTAGTAATTAAATTATATAATAGAAGCTACTAAATTACTATAATAAGCTTCTACCCTATATAGTAAGATTATAAATTAGTAAAAGTAAAGATAAAAATCTTTAGAGCTATCTAGAAATCTATTTTATATCTATTCTATATAGAAAGTAGAGATAGAATTAACGAGTACTATATACTAACTCTATCTTATACGTCTATATAGAAAAGGAGATTAGCTTCTTTTATACGAAGAAAGATAGCTAATAAATTAATAAATATACTATCTACTTTTATATAATAAGAATATAATAGTATAGCTACTATACTAATAACTATTATACGAACGTAAGTTTATAATCTATCTATTAACTCTCTTCTTCCTACTATCGTATAAATATAAAAGTAATAACGTATTTTATAAGCGAGCTGTCTATATAAATAAGCCATCTACCCTAAAATATACTAAAAAACCCGAATTTTAATCTTAAATATCTTAATAACTACTTTATAATAATATCTAAAAATTTAAATATAAGCTCTTATATATATAATATAGTATCTATTAAAATATTAGAGCGTATAGCCTAGTAGATATAGAGATATTTAGAAATAGCTAATCTTTTAGCCCCTAAACTTTATATATCTAAATATTTTAATAGCTACTAGGCTATATACTCTAATATTTTAATAGATATTATATTATATATATAAGAGCTTATATATAAATTTTTAGATATTATTATAAAGTAGTTATTAAGATATTTAAGATTAAAATTCGGGTTTTTTAATATATTTTAGGATAGACGGCTCGCTTATATAGACGGCTCGCTTATAAAATATATTACTAACTAATTAAACTATAGCGTTAAAACGAGCTATATAACTTCTATCTATAGAGAATAAGAATAATACTCTTAGAATATATATATCTTAATAGTAATACTAAAGAGAGAGGTCTATTCTAGATATTAAAATAATAGAATTAATCTTAAAGATATTACTATTAACTTAATAGAAGATATTATCTAGCTTAATTTATTTACTAGATATATCCTAGCTAATCTATATATAATAAGTATAATAGACTAAACCTTTATATAATTCTTTCTTAAAGACTTCTAGGACTAGATTATTATCTACTAGAACTACGTTAATCGCGTATTTAAAAGAGAGCTTAAGACTATCCTTTAAGAACGAGATATATTTTCTATTTTAGATTCTAAGACTATCTAATTATAAAGATTATATAATATTATATATTAGAACTTTAGTATTAAGAATACTAGGTTAATACTCTTAAGATATATAGTCGATAAACTATATAATACTACTAAGAGAAAAATAAGCTTTAAGAAGAATAAGAAGAATATCTAATAAGACTCTTTCTCTTCTTCTTCTTCTTCTTCTTCTTTCTATTATAGTCTATTTCCTAGATAACCCCGTTCTTTTACTTATTTCCTATTTCGGTTAGTAGATTAGGTAATCTTAAGGATTAGTCTAATAGTTAGTTAGCTTATTTAGTATACTAAGTCCTATTCGGATATAAGAACCCCCTATTCTTCTACCCTTATAGCGCTATCTTAGAATAGCTTTAATATACCAATTCTACTATTAATTAATTAGAAGGCTATCTTAGTTATTATAACTCCTAGTTAATTATACTTAGTCCTAGAGTCTTATACTTTCTAAAATATCTAATAGGGTTCTTAGTCCTTAAGATATATATTTAGATATTTATATAATACTATTTTAATATAGTATAAAGTAGTTCTAATCTTTTAACTATATAAATCTATTATAAACTATATATAAACCCTAGAACGATAGTAAGTATAAATAGAACTAGTCGAGCTAACTACTAGCTTAAATAAAGAATATAATACTAATTTTATAATTAGAGAATAAGAAACTATATAATAGATTTATATCTTAGTAAGAATAAATTTATAGATTAGTAAAGGCGAAGTTATATAATTATAAGATTAGTATATTATTAAACCTATATTAGGAGTAGACTATATAGTAGACGCGAGGCGCTAGTCGTCTTAATATATAATATCTTATTATAAAATATAGTAAATAAACTAATACTAAGGAATTAGGTAATACTTAACGGTATATAATACCTTATAGTAAAACGTAGTAAATAAGACTTAAACTAGATTAAATAGAAATTCTAAAGGGGACTACTAATATACCCTCTTAAAACTTATAAAGAAGAGAATTTACTAATACTTACTTAAGGGCGTATAATCTAGTTTAATAAGAAAGAAATATACTCTCTACTAGAGTATAATTTTATAGTAAAAATACTATAAAATAATATAAAAGTACTATAAAATAGTTTAATTTTAGAGTAATTATACTATAATTTATAGTACGGAGTTATTATTAATAGTAATTATATCTATTTAAGTAATAAAGTTCTTATATAAGGGTAAGTAATAGAACTTAGTTAATCTATTAACGAGTATATTAACCCTAGGGAGGTAAACGACGTTTAAATTACTATTTTTAACCTTCTATCGGGTATATTTATACTAAATATTAATATACTTTAATTACTTATAGTAACTATTACTATAAATTAGTACGATTATAGAGAGATTATTAATATATAGTCTTATAGACTTAAAATTATCTTCTTTATAACTAAATTAAGTAAGAAGATTACGTAACTAGTTAGCTTCCTTTACTACGTATATTACGGCGACGAACTTAGCTTTAGTAAAAAAAGTTATAATAATATACTATTTAAGTAATTTATATAAGATAAGACTACTAACTAGCTTAAAGATATAGCTATATAATAATTTTCTATTACTAGTACTATCTATATAAGCGGTATCTAAATAGATAGCTAAGCTATCTATATTAAAGCTATTATATTAGATTCTAAGAGTACGGTAGTCCTTAACGTAATAAATAATATATAATAGTAGATTAAGTTATTAAAATATAGGATTACTTATAAAGTAGACTATAAAGTATATATACTATACTATATTAGGGCGGTATATACTTATAAGATATAGAAGATAAGTAATAAAAGACTAGTATTATTTAATAGTATTTTAAGAGATATTTATATCTTATAGATACTCTTTAAGGTACTTTAAGGGTAAAGGAATCTTTATAAATAGCTCGTCGTCTATATAGTAATCTATAATAAGCTTATTAAAATATAAGCCTATTAAGATAGAAAGTATATATTTATTCTTATCTTTAATAATTTTAATATCTAGGTAGAAGGATAGCGGTCTAAGGTCTCGAGTCTTATAGTACTTAAAAATAGTATCCTTAAGAATAGTTATATCCTTCTTAGTATAAATAGTTAGAATAAGATTATTAATATATATAATAATAATACCTTAGATATTTTTATTAATAAAGATATATAGATTAAAGACTAAAGATATATATCTAAGGTCTAGAAGTAAGATTTTAAGATTAAGATATTATAATAGAGTAGACTCTTTAAGTCCGTAAATCCTATATAGTAGTCGAATAGTAGTACTACTATCTATAATATCTAAGAGAAGTTATAGAAGAATAACGTACTTATTATCTAAATAAGTATTAAAATAGATAGTAATAATATCGATTTATTTATACTTTAGATTCTAGAGGGTAATAAGTATAAAGAGGATATGTAGAGTTATTATACGTATAACGTATAAGTAGATAGATTAAAAATATTCTAATTATATCTAAAAATTACTATAGATAATAAGGTATACTTTATATTTAAGAAGTTTACTATTAATATTATTCTTATACTTATATACCTACTAGCTAGGTATTAGTTTATACTAATTTAGTTCTATAGATATTATAGGACGCTAGATATTATTTTATTTAAGAAAATCGAACTTTTTATTTATAGTAAGCTAAAATTAATCCCTATAAAGGTATAATTTAAATTTATAATAGTTTTTTAATTTAGGTAGAAGACTTAATAGTAGTATATCTATAGGTATCTTTATAATAGTAAAGATAAAAACTTACTCGAATATTAAAGATATAAAGTAGAGATAATAATACTTATTTCTAGAACTATATACTAGTATATAATTTAATCTATCTTTATATAGATTTAAAGGGTCGTCGAAGACTTATTCTAATAATATATTAGGTATAATAGTATTCTTATCTTAGTCCTTCTCTTATATAGTAGCGTTAGTAGGATTACCCCCTAGATCGGGTTATAATCCTACTACTTCTTAAAATTATTCCTACTAATTATTATTTATAGGTTTAATAGTATTAGTAATTATATTAGAAGGTAAAGTCTTAATAACTAAAGGTAATTAAGTAAAAAGAGAGAGCTTATTAGAGCTAGGCGTAGTAATTTTAATATTACGATTATAGGAATTCTAATAAACTATAACTAAATAAATAATATCTTCTATCTTAAGGATATATATCTTATATATATTCTTAATAATTATATTAACTAGATAGCTTTTCTAGTTATAAGGTACTAATTTCTTACTATATATACGCTTTATCTTAGATATATAAATATAACTAATATAACTAAAGATATAAATAAGAGCGAGATTTAATACTAAATTAGGAATATTATTTTCTAATTAATATATCTTATAAGGTATTTTCTTAATAAGAATATTAGAGGTTAATAGGAAGTTCTAATTCTATACTTAATATTATACTACGTATAGTTATAAATTCTAAGGGATACTAGCGGCGATATATATTATATATACGCTTATAGAAGTAATACTATTAGTATATTCTATAATACTATTTCTTAAGATATTATAAGATAGAGAATACTCGAGTTTAGTACTCTTACTTTTAATATATTATTCGAGACGATTATTCGTAAATTCTCTAGTATTATTAAGGTAGATAGTACCGATATAGAGACCTATTTCTATCTCTTAGACGTTATACTACTTAATTAGTTCTTTAGTAAGTAGGACTCTAGAATCTAAGTAGAATATTTAGTAGTATTAAGAAAAATTATTAGTAATAAGTATTTAATAATACTCTTTATTATATTCTTTAGGTATAATAGGTTCTATAATATTAATATAGACCTTATCTAAGATATAAGAAAGGTATTCTTATAATATATAAAAAAAAATTTATAATAATTTTACTATACTATAAGACTTATAGTTAAATAGCTTTATATTAGAAATCTCTATATTATTAATCTTTTTAACTAAGTACTTTAGTATTATTAGGTCTAAATAATATAATATTATATACTATTCGTATAAAGGGCGTACTATATAAGAGATAGTATAAGAAGAATAATTATTATAAAGAATAGTATATATAATAGTATATATAGCCTCGTCTTTATTATAAATAATTAGGAAATTAGAAATTCTATCTATCTTAGATAGATAGATAAACTTAGAGCTATTAGACTTTATAAGTATATTAGTACTACTATTATAAAAGTAGCCCTTCTATTTAAAGGAAGTTTATAAAATAATATTTATTATAAAGTCTTTTTTAAAGACTATATTATTTAAGATAATAATTTAAGCTATATTATTACTCTTAGTAATATTAAATTATATAGTATCTAATTCTTAGGCTTACGACGTACTATTAACGCCTTTAATTATAGGTATAGGTTTATCTAACTAGATAATAAACTTAGATTTATTATTATAAATACTCTAATTAGTAGTAGTATTATAGTAATAATAGTATTTATAGATCGCGTTATAAGCGGCGTACTAAAGTATTAATAGGGAAACGTTTATATAGAAGAAGGTAGTACTATATAGAATATCTAGTACCTTAGAAGAAGATTACTATTACGATAATAATAGATAACTAATTATTATATAAATATTTACTATATTTATTATTATTTTTATAATATTAGCTTTTACCTTCTTAGTCTTTCTTTTCTTCTTTATTTCTACTTTCTTCTTAGAGTATAACTTAAAGTAGTAATTAGGTTCTTTATAGTAGAACTTCTTATAGTAAAAGTATAGATCGTATTTCTAACTTTTTAATATATTAGTTAATTTAGTAGTATTTATTTTATTAGTTATATTTATACTATTAACTATAGTATAAGTAGGAGTATACTTTATATAATACTTATTAACGTATTTCTTTTTCTCTTTCTTAGTCTTAATAGCGAAAGTCTTAATAGGGTCTATAGACTATAATTTACTATACTCTATTAGAGCTTATTTAAGTTTATTAACTATCTATTTTCTATTATAGTAAAGATTATTATATCGATTCTCTACCTAAGTTAGTATTATATAACCTAGCTTAGTTAAGTATATAATATTAGAGAGGAGGTTATCTAAATCTTTATTATATATAAGGATACTATTAGGGTATAGAATATTATAAAGTATAATAATAATATCTATTATACTAAGGTCCGTAGCTATATTTTAAAAGATATTAGTTTATTTACGGACTAATAAGTAATAGTTAAATAAGATTCTTTAGAGGATCTTAATAGTCTTATAGATATTATCTAGACTTATATCTTTATTATTAGAGTTAAGTATACTATATATCTTATATATAGTATCTTTCGTATATAAAGATATATAATAGTTAGTATATATATTCTTAAAAATAATACTTTATAACTTAGTATTCTTTAAATTCTAATTATAAACTACCTTCTCTAACTTAAATTATTATTTAGTAACTATTTTATTCTAGGGTCTAATATATTTATTATATTATTCGACGCTTTTATAGGTCTATTATACTTATTCCTTATATTAAGTCTTTAATACGTTAAAGTAAGCTATAATTTATTTATATATAGGAGTTAGAAATCTAAAAACTATAGTTAGTATAATAGACGGTATAGAGATAATAGATTTATTAAGTTTCGTCTTAATAAAGTCGTCTAGGTTATAAGTAGGCCGGGTAAGTAAGCTATTAAGGATATCCTTCGCCTAATACTCTATAGCGTAGTTATTAAGTTATTTATTCTAGTTCTTCTAGTTCTTACTATATATATAGAGGGTAATACCTAGAGTATATATAGTCTAGTTAACTAAGATAGCTTAATTAAAGTTTATTATAAACGTACTATACTCTATAGTATAAAATTATAGTAAATTAGTATAAATAGCGAAGGTACTATACCTACGAGTATAGAATCTTAAGTAGTAATAGTACTAGGACGGTTATATATAGTTTAATAGATAATACTAAAAGCTAATCTATCTCCTTATAACGAACCTAATAGTTTAATATAAAGCTTAATAGTATATAGATTCGTAAAAAGGCTTATAATCTATAGATTGTAAGGGCGAAGTTATATAGTTACGAGATTAGTATATTATTAAATCTATATTAGAAGTAGACTATATAGTAGACGCGAGGCGCTAGTCGTCTTAATATATAATATCTTATTATAAAATATAGTAAACGAACTAATACTAAGGGATTAGGTAACGCTTAGCGGTACGTAATACCTTATAGTAAAACGTAGTAAATAAGACTTAAACTAGATTAGATAGAAATTCTAAAGGGAATTATTAATAAAATTTAAGAGTTATATAATAGCTTAGTAAATCTATTAAAATAAAGTTATAAAGCTATAACTTAATAGATCTATAAATATAGAGCTATAAATCTAAGGAAACTAAATTAATATATAATAACTATAAATCTTCTAGATAGTCTTCTTCCCTTATAGTTAATTTCGAATTTAGATTAATTCTAATATATTAATATAATTAAACTATTATTCTTTATTCTAACTTTTTCTCTTCTATTTTAAGTATAAAACTCTAAATAAGACTAATTAACCTATTAGATCTAGACCCTATTTAATACCTTAACTATCTAGTAGGTAGAAGCGATTAATTATAATAGTAGAAGAAGAAACCTAATAAAGTAAAGTAATATAGCTACTAACTTAGGCCGAATCCTTAGAAGTAGGAAGCTATTATAAGTTTAGTTCCTTAGAAGGTAATATAACTACGAAAAACTTCTAAAGAGTTATTTAGAACTAATTTATATTTAAGAAATAAAAAGATATATTAAAAGTATAAATTATAAAGTTAATAGAGGAACTTTAGAAATATATAAGAAAACTATTAAAATTAAGAAAACTAGAAAAGTTTAATAGAATATAATCTAAACTTAAGAAATTCTTAGCTAATATAGTAATCTATATTAATCTTAATAAGGTATAACTACTAGATAATATCTTAAGAGTATTATTTATAATAGTATAGTTTATAAAAAGAGCTATTATATAGTTTAAAATCTACCTAAATAAGAGACTACGACTAGATAAGAAATAATAAAGCGACAAGATAAGAACTATTTTTACTAGTTATAAGTATTTTAAAAATAAATTATAAATTATCTTTAGTAATATAAACGTAAAAAGACTAGTAGAATAGAAGATTATATATCTTAAATAAACTAAGTTAACTACTACTTATATATTAGAGTTCGAGTAACTCGCTATTAAGATCTAATAAAGAAAAGTAGTCCTTATATTATAATATTACGAAGGTTTAAAGAATTATATATACTATAAAATAATTTATATAAATAAACTACGGACTATATAAGAATTAATTAAGTAAGTAATTAAGATTAATAATAACCTTTATCTTTAGTATATAGAAAGAAAAGGAATTAAAATCTAAGAAATATAGAAGAAAGAAGAGTATTATAAACTAAAACTAATAATCCTAGAGGTTAACTTAGAACCTAAGAAAGAGAAATAGAATTTTAAGAAATAGGAGCTTTATAATAGAAAGGTCTATTTTAAATATAAAAGACCTAGATACCTAATAAGAAACTATAGATTAGACCTAAAGAAAGAAAAATCTTATAATATCTAACGAGGTAATAGAGATAAAGTAGCTATAATATAAAAATATAATATTATATATTAAATAACTTATATATATAACTAGTATAAAATATACTATAAGACGAAGCTAAATACTAACTACTAGTTATAGAAATAGCGAGTAGCTATAACTCGAGAGTCTTTAGAAAGAAGAGTTTTATTTTTATTAAAGTTATAAGAAGAAGTACTTAAGAAAGACTTATCTATAAAGTAGAAAGACTTTAATAAGATCCTAGATACGCTATTATAAATAGTTAATAATAGTAATAAGTTCTCTAAACTAAAAGAAGAAAACCTAGTTATAATATATAAGAATACTAGATATCTATAGATAATTTAACTATTAAAAGAAAAAATAGAATTAGTACTAGAACTTAATACGACTTATACTCGAGCCTTAAGATTTATAGAAAAAACTATAATATCTCTTATAATATAAGAGATTTATAAAGAATAATCTAGATTATATTTAATATACTAACTATTTAAAGACTTTAAGTAATAGATTAAGAAGAACTTTATTATAATAGATCTTATATCTAACTAAAAGACTTAGAAAGAGATATGATATCTTATAACTATAATTAATAAAGAATAACTATAATATATAGTAAACGAATAATAGATTTCTATAAGAATAACTTTTATAAAATATAATAATTAGTGATATAAGATTAATTTAGAGGACGACCTATAATATAAAATAAAATATCTAGTATACTTTAAAATTATATAGATCTTATATATATAAAGAGAATATAAACTCTATAAGAAAGTAAAATAAAAAAATAACTATTACCTAGCTAAAGATTATAATAAAAGAATTACTTAAGTAGTAGTACTAAAAGTAATATATAAATAGTAATAATCTAAGAATTAATAAAGAAAGGAATATATATAAATTATACTAGGACTACTTCTATCTCTTAACTATATATTAGAACGACTATAATATAAGTACTTAGAAAATAAATATCTAAAGTATATTTAAATTAAGATTAATATAAAATACTAGCTAAAGAAAATAAGAATCTAAGGAATAAGAGGGTAAGATTATATCTACCTCTTAAGAATCTACTAGGGAAAACGAATTATAGCTTTAATTAATAGTAGAGCTACTCGAAACTTTATTAGTAAAGACTTTATTTAGAAGAAGAAAATCCCTTAGTAAAGAAAGAAGTACCCTAGTATAGTATATATTATTAAGGAAAAATCGTTCTAAGAACCTACTATATACGAAACTAAAGATAAGTTAAACCTACCTAGATAGATAAAATAAGAAGAAATACTCGATATAATTAAAATATTAAAAGATTAAAAGATAATCTTAGGAATATTATAGCTATAAGAAGCTAATCTATATATCTAATAGATAAATCGATAAGTAATATTTTTATAACTAAGAGTTAATATAACTAAAGAAGAAATAAGTAGTCTTTTAGAATAATATAAGAAATAGAAAGAACTATTTAAAGAACTAAAAGAGAGCTTATCTAAGTACTAATCTTAGAACTATATAATCCCTTTATAGAAAGGAAAAATACTAGGATTTAGACTAATCTATAAATTAATCGAAGAAGAAGATACTATTATAGTAAAATACTTAGAAGAGAATCTTATAAAAAAATATATTTAATACTCGAATTTATCTATAGGATACCTAGTACTTTTTATACTAAAGAAGAATATAATAGAACTACGACTATACGTCGATTACTAAAAGATTAATAATATTATAATTAAGAATAAATATCTCTTACCTTTAATATTAAAAATATAGAACTAATTAAAAAAAGTTAAATAGTTTATACGTCTAAATATCTAAAATATATACTATTAAATCCGAATTAGAAATAGAGAAGAATAGAAAATAGTATTTAAAACTAAAAAGTAGCTATATAAGTACTAAGTAATATCTTTTAAACTTATAAATATACCTATAATATTTTAAGAATAGATTAATAATATTCTATAAAATTATCTAGACTAGTTTATAATAGTATACCTCGATAATATACTTATCTACTTTAAAATAAAAGAAGAATATAAGTAATATATATAAAAGATTCTTTAAATACTTAAAGAAGTATAATTATATCTTTACCCTTAAAAATATAAATTCTATATATAAGAAATAAAGTTTCTAGAATTTATTATTAGACTAGACGAAATTAAAGTAGATTTAAAATAAATTAAGAAGATTAAAGAATAGTTTATATTATAGAATCTTAAAAAACTATAATTATTCCTAGAATTTTATAACTTTTATTAAAAGTTAATACTATAATAGAGTACGATAATAATACTTCTTATATAACTTATAAGAAAAGACTAATCCTTTAAATAGAAAGAGAAGTACTAATAAGCTTTTAAAAAGATTAAAGAGTAGTTTACTAAGAAACCTATAATTAAGATATATAATCTTAAAGAACCCTTAATTATTAAGATAGATATATTAAACTATATAATAGAAGTAGTACTACTATAAAAAGACGATAAAGGAAACCTTAAACCGGTATACTACTTCTTAAGAAAAATATTATTAGCTAAACTTAACTATAATATCTATAATAAGGAGTTATTAGTAATTATTAAAGTATTAAAAGAATAGAGATCTAATCTATAGGAATCTAAGTACTCTATTATAATCTATATAGATTATAAGAATCTAATAAAATTCTTAAAAAATAAACCTCTAATCGGAAGATAAATATAATAGGTATAAATCCTTATAACTTATAATATTAAGATTATATATATAAAAGGATTAGAAAATAAACGAGCTAACGCGTTAATAGAAGATCTAATTACTAAGGAATAAAGAAATCTAACGCGACTATTCTTAAACTAAAGACGAATAGAATAATTACCTATAACTATCTAAAGTTAGTAGGAATATAAGAAATAATACTCGAATTAAAAGGGAATAAATAAACCTAGTAGATCTAAAGAACTACTATAGAATTATTATAAGAATAAGATAAAATCTAAAAAGTAATTTAAGAAAAAGATAGAATTATCTATATATTCTAAAAAGCCTATATATCTAAGATAATATAAAAGGAATTTATTAGATAATACTATAAAGTACTAGTATATAAATACTAAGAAGTAGAAAAGATTCTTAAATAATTAATAAGAATCTACTACTTTCTATATATAAGATAGCTAGTTACTTAAGTTCTTTTTAAATACGTAGACTACTACTATAGTAAGTATACTAGATATATACTATATAGAATATTATAATCTACTAAAAATATAGAAGAACTATAGAAAATAATAATAATAGACTTTATTATATAGCTACTATATTCTAAGAAACTAATAATAGAAGTATTCTATAATACTATATTAGTAGTAGTAGATAAGTTTACTAAATACGTATACTTTATTCTATATATAGAAAGAGAAAATATAGTAGAATAACTTATCTATACCTTACTAAGATATATATTTAGTAAATATAAAATACTAGATAAGATAATCTTAAATAGAGATATTAAATTTATAGTAAAGTTTTAGTAAATCCTTATAGCTAAACTAGAAACTAAATATAGTATATTAACTACTTACTACTTATAGACGAATAGACTAATAGAACGAATAAATTAAATAATAGAATAATATCTTAGATACTATCTAAACTACTACTAAAATAATTAGATTATACTCTTATCTATAGTATAATTTATATATAATAGTTCGTAATATAGTATAATAAAGATAATATCTTTCTTTATAAACTATAGAATTAAGCTAGAAATATATAAAGAATCTAGACTACTCTAGTCTTATAGCTAAAACGAAGAATAAATAGTAGAAATTATTCTATAAATATACTAATAGCTTAAAGAAGATATAGAATTCCTTTAGAATAGAATAAGTAGATACTATAATAAGAAATAAAAGAAAGTATCTACTTTTAAAGAGGGAGAAAAGATATAATTACTATAAAGGAATATTAAAAATAAACGATCTAATAGTAAACTAGACTATATTAAGATTAGCCCTTATAAAATAGAAAAATAAATCTTACTAGTAAACTATCGATTAAGATTACCCCTATAAATAAAAATCTACTCTATATTCTATATTAGCTTATTAGAAAAAGTATTATAGAATACTAAATTAATAGTATACGAAGTAGATATATATAAAGAAGACCTTAAGGAATAAAAAGTAAAAGAAATTCTAGATAAAGATATTAGAAATAGATAAAACTACTATCTAATCTAATAGTAAGAAATAAAAAAAAATAGAAAACTATAGAAATAAATCTAGAAATCTAAAGATAATCTTAATTATTCTAAGAAACTTATAGAGTACTAAGACTATAATCCTAAAGAAAATCTAAAGATAAGATAAGTTTACCTTATAGTAAATTAAGAAAGTTAATATTACCTATAATAAGATAAGAGAAGTTTAATAAACTAGAAGAAGTAGTATTATTTATAATATTATAAATAACGTCTAGATTAATTAGAAAGGCCTTTAGATTCTTCTACTACCCTAATTATTAAAGCTTTATCTCCTCTTTATCTAGCTTAGCTTCTAGCGCTTAAGATTATACTATTAACTTCTCTTAAAGAAGTACTTTTTACTTCTTTAGATAATATACTCGTATATAGACTTTTATTAGCTTATTAAGAAGCTCGTTCTAAACTTTATAAGCCTTCTCTAGCTATTATTAAAATTTCTCTTCTATATAATTAATAGATCTTACTAATAGTAATAAGCTCTAATATATAAGTTTTACTATTTAATATAAATAAATCTTCTAATAATAAGATACTAGATAGATAATAGAAACCCTATATATTAATATAGATATATATCTTATAGTATCTACTATTCTTAGATAAAGTAATATATAATATTCCTAACTATAAGTAATAATTATAGGGAAATATTTTAGAGCTATAGTAAAGAACTTTATTAATAAGAGTAATATATTCTTAGATTTTACGCGAGACTATAATAGATAATAATAATCTCTTCCTTAAGTAAGGTCTTAATACTAATATAGCTAAATACTAGAACTAGAATAATCTTTAAGTTAAAGGTTTAAAGAGGAGAGATAGTATTACGAATTATATATAAACCCTAGAATAATAGTAAATATAAATAGAACTAATTAAGCTAATTATTAGCTTAGATAAAGAATATAATATCGATCTTATAATTAAAGAATAGAAAATTATATAATAGATTTATACCTTAGTAAGAATAGATCTAAGGGTTATATAATAGCTTAGTAGATCTATTAGAATAGAGTTATAAAGCTATAGCTTAGTAGATCTATAAATATAAAGCTATAGATTTAAGAAAACTAAATTAATATATAATAACTATAAATCTCCTAGATAGTCTTCTTCCCTTATAGTTAATTTTAAATCTAGATTAATCCTAGTATATTAATATAATTAAACTATTATCCTTTATTCTAACTTCTTCTCTTCTATCTTAAGTATAAAACCCTAAATAAGACTAATTAATCTATTAGGCCTAGACCCTATTTAATAAAATCTTTCTCTTTTATATAAAGAACTTTAGTCCCTATTCTATCTACGTAGATACTAGATTAACTATCTTAAATACTAACTAGTAACGCGTATAATAATACTAAGAGAGAACTAAGTTTTAAGAATAATAAGGACTTCTAATAAACTTCTTTCTTCTCTTCTTCTTCTTCTATTCTTTAGAATATTTAGTAGGATTTTTAATCTCTCTAGTATATATATAAATATTTATATATAGATATCTCTTCTCTCTAATAATAAGAAGTAGTTTCTATCTTATAATTATATAAATTTCTCTCTCTTATATAAATAACTTTAACTTTAATACTTAGTTATTTTTCTTCTATCTTTTCTCTATTATTATAGTTTATACGAAGTATATTTATTTTTATAAAAAAGTATAAACTTTTTCTACCTATCCTAGTTAATTATAAAAGAAAAATAAAGGAAAAATAAAAGAAATTCTTTTTTCTACTCCCTTCTACCTTTCTTCTATCTTCTTTTTTTTTCTTTTCTTCTCTCTCTTTAATACTTATATCTACTAGTTATAGTAGTTATACTAAATTCTATATAACTACTATATATATAAAGTATATATATTACTCTAGAAGCTAGATACTATATAGTATTTAATAAAAAGCTTAATACCCTTTATTATATAACCATACTACTTTTAGTAAAGAATTATTAGTAGTTCTCTTTAGAATTCCCGTCTAATCTAGTTTAAGTCTTATTTTACTACGATTTACTATAAGATATTATATACTACTAAGTATTATCTAATCTTCTAGTATTACTCTTTTTACTATATTTTATAGTAAGATATATTATACTAAGATAACTAGTATCTTATACTTAGTATATAGTCTACTTTTAATATAGATTTTATAATATACTAATCTCGTAATCGTATAACTTTACTCTTACTAATCTATAGATTATAAGCCTTTTTATAAATCTATATACTATTAAGCTTTATACTAAACTACTAGGTCCTTTATAAGGAGATAGATTAGCTTTTAATACTATCTATTAAGATATACTCGACTATCTTAATACTATTATTACTTAAGATTCTATACTCTTAGGTATAGTATTTTTACTATTTATACTAATTTACTATAATTTTATACTATAGAGTATAGTACGTTTATAATAAACTCTAATTAAGTTATTTTAGTTAACTAAACTATATATACTTTAGATATTACCCTCTATATATATAGTAAGAACTAAAAGGACTAGAATAAATAACTTAATAACTACGTTATAGAGTATTAGATAAAGGATATTCTTAATAACTTATTTATCTAGTCTATATATAATCTAAATAATTTTATTAAGATTAAACTTAATAAATTTATCGTCTCTATACTATCTATAGTATTAATTATAGTTTCTAACTTCCTAACTTCTATATATAAGTAAATTATAGCTTACTTTAATATATTAAAGACTTAATATAAGAAATAGATATAATAAACTTATAAAAGTATTAAATAATATAATAAATATATTAGACTCTAGAATAAAATAGTTACTAAATAATAATTTAAGTTAGAGAAGGTAGTCTATAATTAGAATTTAAAGAATACTAAATTATAAGATATTATTTTTAAGGGTATATATATTAACTATTATATATCTCTATATATAAAAGGTACTATATATAAAATATATAGTATACTTAGCTTTAATAATAAAGGTATAAGTCTAGATAATATTTATAAGACTATTAAGACCTTCTAAAAAATCTTATCTAATCGCTACTTATTAGTTTATAAATAGACTAGTACCTTTTAAAATATAATTACGAATCTTAGTATAGTAGATATTATTATTATACTTTATAATATTTTATATCCTAATAGTACTCTTATATATAATAAAGATTTAAATAATCTTCTCTTTAATATTATATATTTAACTAAGTTAGGTTATACTATACTAGCTTAGATAAAAAACTAATATAACGATCTTCGCTATAATAGAAAATAGATAGTCGATAGACTTAAATAAGCTCTAATAGAGTATAACGAATTATAGCCTATAAACCCTATTAAGACTTTTACTATTAGGGTTAAGAAAGAGAAAGAAGAATATATTAATAAGTATTATATAAAGCGTACTTCTACTTATACTATAGCTAATAATACGAATATAACTAATAAAATAAATACTATTAAATTAACTAGTATACTAAAAAGTTAGAAGTATAATCTATACTCTTACTATAAGAAATCTTACTATTAAACGGGGTCCGGGTACGATAGGTTATTTAGCCTCGTTTAGGGTTTATACTTAAGATAGGAAAGAAGGAGTTAGAATAAGTAGGTAATAGTTTAATTATATTAATAGGCGAGGATTAATCTAGATTCGAAATTAACTATAAGAGAAAACTATCTAGGAGATTCGTAGTTATTATATATTAATTTGGTTTCCTTAGATCTATAGCTCTATAATTATAAATCTACTAAGCTATAGCTCCGTAGCTCTATCTTAATAGATCTACTAAGCTATTACGTAACCCCTTAGATCTATCCTCGCTAAGGTATAGATCTATTACGTAACTTCTTATTCTCTAATTATAAGGTCTACGTCGTATTCTCTATTAGAACTAGTAATTAGCTTAATTTTTAGTAGCTCTATTTACTAGCGGTCTATAGTATATATTTAGTTCGTAATACTATCTCCCCTCTCTAAACCTTTGGCTTAGAGGTTATTCTAGGTCCGGTATTTAGCTATATTAGTATTAGGGCCCTACCTTAAGAGGTCGTTATTATCCGTTATAATATCGCGTAAAACTCGAGAATATATTATACTTACTAATAAGATTCTTTATTATAGCTCTAAAATATTTCTCTATAGTCGTTATTCTTAGTTAAGAATATTATATATTACTTCGCCTAAAGATAATAGGTACTATAAGGCGTATATTCGTACTAATATACGAGGTTCTTATCGTATATCTAGCGTCTTACTATTAGAAGGTTTATTTATACTAAGTAGTAAAACTTACGTATTAGGGCTTATTACTATTAGTAAGATCTATCGACCGTACGGAAGAGAAACTTTAATAGTAACTAAAGAAGGCTTAAAAAGCTTAGAACGAGCTTCTTAATAAGCTAACGGAGGCTTAGATATAAGTATATTATTTAGAGAAGTAAAGAATAGTCCTTTATAAGAAATCGGCGACGTAATTCTAGGTATTAGAAGCTAAGCTAGACGAAGAGAAGGCGGAGCTTTAGTAGCTAGAATAGTAGGAGAATCTAGAGGTCTCTCTAACTACTCTAGACGTCGCTCGTAATATTATAGATAATATCGCTCTTCCTAGTCCGTTAAATACCTCTTATCTCGCTAAGGGTAAGGCCGGCTTTCTTAACTTACTATAAGATAAGCTTACCTTATCTCCTAGTTTCCTTTAGGATTACGATTTTAGTACCCCGTAAGCTTCTTAGGATAATTAAGATTATCTTTAGGTTTCTAGGTTCATTCCTATAGTTTCCTATTTTCGTCTATCCCTTACTATTAGATTAGATAGTAGTTTTTTCCGTTTCTAATATTCTTATCTAGGATTTCTTCTACTTCCTATTCTTTATTATCTTCTCTATATATATCTACTTCGTATACTACTAGTCTAGTATCTTATAGTACTTTTTCTAATAAGCTAATATAAAATATAGGATAGATTTTTATTTATAGGGGTAGTCTTAGTCGATAGTTTATAAGTAAGACTTATTTCTTAATTTCGTAAGGTCCGATCTTAGTATAGTCTAGTTTATTATTAGGTTACTTACTCTTAATATTCTTTTATAACAACTATACCTTTTCTCCCTCTTTAAAAGTAGGTACTTCCTTTTACTTCTTATTATAGTACTTACTTATTCTATTTTAAAGGAACTCTACGTCTTCTTTAAGCTATTAGTAAGTTTATAAAATAATTTTTACTATTTCTTCTCTATTCTAACTATAAGACTAAAGCTATCTAGGTTCCTTATATATTTCTAGTTTAATTCTATAGTTCGTAAAGAAAGGTATTATCTTTATTATACTATATTACGAACTATTATATATAAATTATACTATAAATAAAAGTATAACCTAATTATTCTAGTAGTAGTTTAGATAATATCTAAGGTATTATTCTACTATTTAATTTATTCGTTCTATTAATCTATTTATCTACGGATAGTACGCGGTTAATATACTATATTTTATTCCTAGTCTAGCTATAAGGGTTTACTAAAACTTTACTATAAACTTAACGTCTCTATCTAAGATAATCTTATCTAGTATTCTATATTCGCTAAATACGTATCTTAGTAAGGTATAGATAAGTTATTCTACTATATTCCCTTTATCTATATATAGGATAAAGTAAGTATACTTCGTAAACTTATCTACTACTACTAGTATAGTATTATAGAATACTCCTATTATTAGTTCCTTAGAATATAGTAACTACGTAATAAAGTCTATAGTAATAATCTTCTATAGTCCTTCTATATTTTCTATTAGTTATAGTATTCTATAGGGTACGTATCTAACGTACTTATTACGGTAATAATCTACGTATTCTACGAGAACTTAGATAACTAGTTATCGTATATATAGAAAGTAATATATTCTTATTAATCGTTTAAGGGTTCTTTCTACTCCTTAATATCTATATACTAGTACTTCGTAGTATTATCTAATAAATTCCTTTCGTATTTTCTTAGGTATATAGACTTTTTAGAATATATAGATAATTCCGTCCTTTTCTTAAATTACTCCTTAAATTTCGTTTCGTTCGTCTATTACTTTCGTAGTAGCTATACGAATCTATTAGGTCTATTTATTTCCTTTTAGTTTAAGTATCGTTTCTCGTATTTCTACTAACTTAGGGTAGTTATAAGTAATTATTCCGTCCGGTTATAGCTTAAGAATTACTACGCTAGGTTTTTCTATTCCTTAGTAATTAGGTCTCCTACTAAGCGTATCTACTCGTTTATTTTCTAATCCTTTAGTATATACAATCTTAATATCGTATATCGCGAGGGTTTATACCTATTATATTTATCTTCTAATTAGGGGTTTATTTATTAAGAATCCTATTAGATTCTTATAGTCTATATAGATCGTAATAGGGTATTTAGATCCCTATAAGTTAGATCTCTATTCCTTTAAAGCTTCGACGATTACTAATAACTCCTTATTATAGATATCGTAGTTAAGTTTAGCTAGTAATATCTTCTATAAGAAGTAGTATACTAGTCTAAGGTTATCTTTATTATCTTTCTATAGTAGTACTACTCCTATTATATAGTCTAATATATCTATTTTAATAATCGAAGGTTCTTTAGGGTTATATATCTTAATTATAGGTTCCTTAGTAAATTATTCTTTAATCTTTTTAAAGGCTTATTAGTATTCTTCCTTTTATTTAAAAGGCTAGTCCTTTCTAGTAAGCTATATAAAGGGTACTATTATTATACTCTATTATAGTATTAACTTTCGATAGAAGTTATAGAATCCTAAGAATAATTATAGCTCTTTAAGGTTCTTAGACGTAGGCTATTCTTTAACCTTATTAATTCATTATAGATCTACTTTAATTTCTCCTAGTCTAATAATAAATCCTAGAAACTCTATTTCTTATACGTAGAATTTATATTTTCGTAGATAGAGGTATAATTATACTTCCTTAAGTACTTATAGGACCTTTTTTATATATTCTTTGTATTCTTTTTCTATTTCGGAATAGATTAGAATATCGTCGAGGTATACTATTATAAACTAGTCGAGATAGTTTTATAAAATATTATTAATCCGTTTCTAGAATATCGTAGGTATATTAGTAAGTCTAAAAGGTATTACTTAGTACTTATATAGTCCTTTCTTAGTTCTAAAGACTATCTTCTATTCTTCGCCTTTCTTAATTTGTATCTAATAGTACGCGTTTCGAATATCTAGTCGTATAAACTATTTAACTTTTTATAGTTAATCTTATATTTCGGATATTAGAGATAAGAGGTACTAGTTTTTAATTATAATATTGTTAAGTATTCGGTAATTAATATATAAGCGCGGTTCTATAGTACCCTTTTTAGGTACGAAGAGAACCGGGTATCCTATAGATAAGTTCGAGTATTAAATATACCTTTTTATAAGGTTATCTTTAAGGTACTTTATTATAATCTTTTCTTTATCTTTAGTTAACTTATAGATTAGTCTAAATCCTAGAGTTTTCCCTTCTAGTAGTAGGATTATATAGTCCTAAGGCTAGTACTAAAGTAGGCTTTTCTCTAGTTCTATAAATAATTCTTCCTATTTTTTATATCGTTCTAGAATATTATTATTTCCTTCTTAAGTTACGCTTAGATTCTATCGTAGAAATAATACCTATTAGTTTATCTATTAAATTTAAGGATCGACTTCTTAGAGCTATAGTATTCCTAAGATTATATCCTAGTCGTTTAATATCTTAATTATATCGAGTATTTCGTTCTCCTTCTCCTATCCCTATAGGCTAAGTTTACCTTTAGTTTTATATATTATAGATTTATTAAAGGGTTCTCCTTTAATAGTATATATAATACTAGGGTATTATTTCTTTTATTAGGGAATCTTTTTTCGTTAGACAAAGTCCTTACTAATAAAGTTTCGAGTAGCTCTACTATTAATTAAAGCGGTAATCCTTTTCCCTTAGTAGGTTCCTTAGAGGTAAATATAGTCCTATCCTCTAGTCTCTTAGATTCTTATCTTCTTCGGCTAATATTTTGTATTAATCTTAGTCTAGATATATTTTAGATATTTATTCTCTAGGTATTCGTACTATAGTCTTCCTAAGATATAGTTTAATAGTAGAAATAGTCCTAGTATAATTCGTACGTATTCTTTTTATCGCTAGTTCTCGGATCGTTACTATCTATATACTACTTCTAGTATAACTACTTAGGTAATCCTTTTATTATAATCTTTTACTAGGTAGTAGTCGTTTTTTTACTTTACTCCCTCGTAGAGTTTATATTCTCTTTATATATACGAGATCTATACGATCTTAAAGTATACTAGGTATTTTATTTTATATCGTAGGTCGTCCTCTAGATCGACCTTATATCTCTAATCGTTATACTTTATAGAGGTCGTTCTTATAGGAATCTATTATTCGATTACTATATACTATAGTTATTCTTTATTAACTATCTTTATAATATACCGTATTTCTTTCTAGGTCTCTTAGTCGGATATAAGATTAGTAACGATAAAGTTCTATTTAACCTATTATTTAAAATCCTTAAATAATCGGTATATTAGGTAGAATCTAGACTATTCTTTATAGATCTCCTATATTATTATAGGTATTATAGTTTTTTTTATAAACTATAAGGCTTAAGTATAAGTTATATTAAGTTCTAGTACTAGTCCTATTTCTTCTTTAAATAGTTAAATTATCTATAGGTATCTAGTATTCTTATATATCGTAACTAGGTTTTTATTTTCTAGTTCTAAGGACTTATCGCTATTATTAATCGTTTATAATAGTATATCTATAGTATTATCGAAGTTTTCCTACTCCGTAGATAAGTCTTCCTCGGGTACTTCTTCTTATACTTCTAGTAAGAACGAAACTCTCCTTTAAGACTTCCGAGTCGTAGCTACCCGCTATTTCTATAACTAATAACTAGTATTTAACTTAGCTTTATAGTATATCTTATACTAGTCGTATATATAAGTCGTTTAATATATAGTATTATATTCTTATATCGTAGCTACTCTATCCTTTTTACTTTATTAAGTATATTAGGATTTTTCTTTTCTCGGACCTAACCTATAGTCTTTTATTAGATATCCTTACTTCTTATATTTAAAGTATACTCGCTTCTTATAGAGCTCTTATTTCTTAAGGTTCTATTTCCCTTTTTTATATTCTAAACTAGCCCCTAGGACTATTACCTCTAGTTTATAGTATTTTTCTTCCTTCTTCTTTTCGTAGAATCCGACCTTCCCCTTTCTTTCTAGGTTCTAGAGATAGAGGTTATTATCGATCTTAATAGCTTATTTAATTAGTCCTCTTATAGTCTAGGGTCGTTCTATCTAAATTATCTTATAACGGATATAGTCTTTTAGTCCTTCGTAGTATTATAATATAAGGGCTACCTCTCCCTATTAAATCTTTATAGCGAGTTATTTAAACTTAGACGTATAGGTCGTAGCGGATTTCGTCTACCTAAGACGCGTAATTTTTTATTCTACTAGCCTTTCTAAGTTAATATCTCTAAAGGTAATATATAACTTATTTTCGAAGTACTTATAACTCGAGAAGATAGCCTTTATTTCGTCGCTTTACTAAGCTTCTAGTAGTCGTAGTTATTCGTTTAGATACGTCTTAAACTAAGTAATAGCTTTCTCTATAAATTAAGCTACTATAAACGATACTTTATCGCTCTTAGTAAGTAGTTTTATTCTATTAAGGTTAAGGTAGATTACTATATTAGCTAAAAATCCCCTAAGCTTCGACCTTATCCTATTAAACTTTTCTAGTTCTCTAAGTTTTAAAGGTTTACTTATATATCTCTAAAGTTAGGTAGTTAACTCCGTAAGCTAAGCTTCTAACGCGTCTTCTCTTTTCTTAAATATATACTAATTCTTAATAACTCTTTCGAAGTTTTCCGTAGTTATACTACCTTCTAGGGAACTAAATTCCTAATAGCTTCCTACCTCTAAGGGTTCGGCCTAAGTTAGCGGCTACGCCGCTTCGCTTTATCGGGTTCCTTCTCCTACTATCGTAGTTAGCTATTCCTACCTACCGGATAGTTAAGGTATTAAACGGGGTCTAGGTACGATAGGTTATTTAGCCTTATTTAGGGTTTATACTTAAGATAGGAAAGAAGGAGTTAGAATAAGTAAATAATAGTTTAATTATATTAATAGGCGAGGATTAATCTAGATTTAAAATTAACTATAAGAGAAAACTATCTAGGAGATTCGTAGTTATTATATATTAATTTAGTTTCCTTAAATCTATAGCTCTATAACTATAGATCTACTAAGCTATAGCTCCGTAGCTCTATCTCGATAGATCTACTAAGCTATTATATAACCCCTTAGATCTATTCTTATTAAGGTATAGATCTATTATATAACTTCTTATTCTCTAATTATAAGGTCCGCGTCGTATTCTCTATTAGAACCGGTAGTTGGCTCGATTTCTAGTAGCTCTATTTACTAGCGGTCTATAGTATATATTTAGTTTATAATACTTACTATAAAGGATTTAACTACTACTTTAAGCTATATCCTAAGAAGAAAGTAGAAATAAAGAAGAGAAGAAAGATTAAGAAGGTAAAAGCTAATACTATAAAAATAATAATAAATATAGTAAATATCTATATAATAATTAATTATTTATTATTACTATAAGAGTAATCTTTTTTTAAGGTACTAGATACCTTATATAGTACTATCTTCTTCTATATAAATATTTTCTTATCGATACTTTAGTATATTATTTATAATATAATCTATAAATACTATTATTACTATAATACTACTACTAACTAGAGCGTTTATAATAATAAATCTAAGTTTATTATCTAGTTAGATAAACCTATATCTATAATTAAAGATATTAATAATATATTATAAGTCTAAGGACTAGATACTATATAATTTAATATTACTAAGAGTAATAGTATAGTCTAGACTATAGTCTTAAATAATATAGTCTTCGAAGAAGACTTTATAATAAATATTATCTTATAAGCTTTCTTTAAATAGAAGGACTACTTCTATAATAGTAGTACTAATATACTTATAAAGTTTAATAATTCTAAGTTTACCTATCTATCTAAGATAGATAGAATTCCTAATTTCCTAATTATTTATAATAAAGAGGAGGTCGTATATACTATTATATATACTATTCTTTATAATAACTATTTCTCTTATATTATTTCTTATATAACGCGCCCTCTATATAAGTAGTATATAATACTAGGTTATTTAGACCTAGTAATACTAAAGTATTTAGTTAAAAAGGTTAATAGTATAAAGATTTTTAATATAAAGCTATTTAACTATAAGTCTTATAGTATAATAAAATCGTTATAAATCTTCTCTTATATATTATAAAAATATCTCTCTTATATTCTAGATAAGGTCTATATTAATATTATAGAATCTATTATACCTAAAGAACGTAATAGAGAGTACTATTAGATATTTATTACTAATAGCTTTTTCTAATATTACTAGATATTCTACTTAAATTCTAGAGCCTTACTTATTAAAGAACTAATTAAGTAATATAATATCTAAAAGATAAAAATAGATCTCCGCGTTAATACTATCTACTTCGATAATACTAGAGAATTTACGAGTAATTAACTTAAATAATATACTAAAAGTAAGAGTACTAAACTTAAGTACTCTCTACTATATAATATCTTAAGAAATAATATTATAGAATATATTAATAGTATTACTTCTATAAGTATATATATAATATATATTATTATTAGTATTTTTTAGAATTTATAACTATATATAGTATAATATTAAGTATAAAATTAAAACTTTCTATTAATCTCTAGTATTTCTATTAAGAAAATACCTTATAAGATATATTAATCGAAAAATAATATTTCTAATCTAGTACTAAATCTTATTCTTATTTATATCTTTAGCTATATTAGTTATATTTATATACCTAAGATAAAGTATATATATAGTAAAAAACTAGTACCTCGTAGCTAGAAAAGCTATCTAGTTAGTATAATTATTAAGAATATATATAAGATATATATCTCTAAGATAGAAGATATTATTTATTTAGTTATAGTCTACTAAGATTTCTATAACTATAATATTAAAATTACTATACTTAGTCTTAATAAGCTCTCTATTTCTACCTAATTACCTCTAGTTATTAAGGCTTTACCTTTTAATATAATTACTAATACTATTAATCTTATAGATAATAATTAATAAGAATAACTTTAAGAAGTAGTAGAATTATAACCTAATCTAGGGGGTAACCCTACTAATACTACTATATAAGAGGAGAACTAAGATAAGAATACTATTATACCTAATATATTATTAAAATAAGTCTTTAATAGCCCTCTAAATTTATATAGAGATAGACTAAATTACGTACTAGTATATAATTTTAGAAATAAGTATTATTATCTCTACTTTATATCTTTAATATTTAAGTAAGTTTTTATCTCTACTATTATAAAGATATCTATAAATATACTACTATTAAGTCTTCTATCTAAACTAAAAAACTATTATAAATTTAAGTTATATCTTTATAAGGATTAATTTTAACTTATTATAAATAAGAAGTTTAATTTCTTTAAATAAAATAATACCTAGTATTATATAATATCTATAGAACTAAACTAGTATAAAGTAATATCTAGTTAGTAGATATATAAGTATAAAGATAATATTAATAGTAAACTTCTTAAATATAAAGTATACCTCGTCGTCTATAGTAACTTTTAAATATAGTTAGAATATTTCTAATCTATCTACTTATATATTATACGTATAATAACTCTATATACCCTTTTTATACTTATTATCCTCTAGAATCTAGAGTATAAATAAATCGATATTATTACTATCTATCTTAATACTAGTTTAGATAATAAGTATATTATTCTTTTATAACTTCTTCTAGGCGTTATAAATAGTAATATTACTATTTAACTACTATATAGAATTTATAAACTTAAAGAATCTATCTTATTATAGTATCTTAATCTTAAAATCTTACTTTTAAATCTTAGATATACGTCTTTAACCTCTAATTTATATATCTTTATTAATAAGAATACTTAAAATATTATTATTATATACGTTAATAATCTTATCCTTACTATTTATACTAAAAAGAATATAGCTACTCTTAAGAATACTATTTTTAAGTATTATAAGACTTAAGACCTTAAACTACTATCCTTCTATTTAGATATTAAAATTATTAGAGATAGAAATAAGTATATACTCTCTATCTTAATAGGTTTATATTTTAATAAGCTTATTATAGACTACTATATAGATAATAAGCTATTTATAAAGATTTTCTTATTTTTAAAATATCTTAAAGAATATCTATAAGATATAGATATCTCTTAGAATACTATTAAATAATATTAGTCTCTTATTACTTATCTTCTATACCCTATAAGTATATATCGTCCTAATATAGTATAGTATATATACTTTATAGCCTACTTTATAAGTAATTCTACCCTTTAGTAACTTAATCTACTATTATATTCTTAGAATCTAATATAATAGCTTTAATATAATAGTCTAGCTATCTATTTAAATATCGCTTACGTAGATAGTACTAGTAATAGAAAATTATTATATAGTTATATCTTTAAGCTAGCTAGTAATCTTATTTTATATAAATTACTTAAATAGTATATTATTATAACTTTCTTTATTAAAGCTAAATTTATTATCGTAATATATATAGTAAAGAAAGCTACTTAGCTATATAATCTTCTTATCTAATTTAGTTATAAAGAAGATAATCTTAAGTCTATAAGACTATATATTAATAATCTCTCTATAATTATACTAATTTATAGTAATAGTTACTATAAGTAATTAAAGTATATCGATATTTAGTATAAGTATATCTAATAGAAGGTTAAGAATAATAATCTAAATATTATCTATCTTCTTAGAATTAATATACTTATCGATAGACTAATTAAGCTCTATTACTTATCTATATATAAGAACTTTATTACCTAAATAAATATAATTACTATTAATAACGATTTCGTACTATAAATTATAGTATAATTACTCTAAAATTAGATTATTTTATAGTACTTTTATATTATTTTATAATATTTTTATTATAAAATTATACTCTAGTAAAGAGTATATTTTCTTCTTATTAAACTTAATTATATATTCTTTAGTAAGTATTAACGAAATTCTTTTCTTTATAAGTCTTAAGAGGGTATATTAATAATTCCCTTTAGAATTTCTATCTAATCTAGTTTAAGTCTTATTTTACTACGATTTACTATAAGGTATTATATACTATTAAGTATTATCTAATTCTTTAGTATTACTCTTTTTACTATATTTTATAGTAAGATATATTATACTAAGATAACTAGTACCTTATACTTAGTATATAGTCTACTTCTAATATAGATTCTATAATATATTAATCTTATAACTATATAACTTCGTCCTTATTAATCTATAAGAATAATAGAAGTTATACTATAACTTTAAATAAATATCTACTATTCTATAATTAGTTAAAATTAGTAATTAGAATCCTATTATATAATATTATATAATATAATATAAATAGATTTCTTCTTTATATAAAGAAAAGCTATACTAACCCTATTTATATAGCTTTACTAATAAACGAATTAGTAGGTACCTAACGATTAGATCTAATTAAGACTACGTCTTATTTACTAGTAGTCTAATTATACTAATAGAGGGTTAATATCTATTACTAATAGATATAATATTAGAAGTTAAGATTAGTAATTAGTTTTATACGAATATAAGAAGGAAAATATAAAACTAGTATTTATATAGAAAGTTTAAATAGAATATAATACTAGAAAAGAAAAAGTTACTAGTATTTATTTATTAAGTTCTAGTATTAATCTTATATAATTAATTATATATATTTATATATAAATCGTATATATAAATAGTCTACTTAATAATTTACTATATATAGGTTATTACGTAATTCTTTTAAATAAAAAGAAACTTTTATTTAAAGTTTTTTAAAGAAAGAATAAATAAACTATAAATTATTATTTAAATTAAATTATTTTATTATCTCTATTTTATACGTATATATACCTATCTAGCTATTAACTTAGTTAAACCCTTATAATCTATTTTTATAAACTATAGACTATTTAATAGTAGAATAGTTATTATACGTTATACGTACCTTTATATAGAATCTAGGTTAGAGCTAATAGAACGTTTATTATACTATTAGTTTCTAATAGATTAAGATTAAGTTAACGAATTCTATTACTAGAATAACTACTTTAAGAAAAGATCTAATCTTATTCGTAAGTATTAGGTAAAGAACTAAAGATTAACTATAAGGAATTAAAATAAAAAGTCTAAGAGATTCTCCGCTCTCTTATACTCGTCCTTATTCCTTAAGGTAGTAGTAGTAGTAGTAGAAGTAGTAACTTCTACAACTTCTATAACTTCTATAGTAGTTATAGAAGTAGTTATTTTAGTAACTTCTATAACTTCTAAGTTACGTAATATTAAATTACTAATTAAGTATAGCTTAGCTATTATAGCTATATTAGAGCTTACCCTATACCTTTCTAATTCTAAAGTTATAATACTTACTCCCTCCTTCTAAGCTTCGTCCTCGAAGATTTTATTATACCCGTTATTCCCTAGCTAGTAGTACCTATACTTGGTAGATTTCTTTTTCTAAACTATACCGTACTCTACGTATACGTACTATATAGTCTATTTAAGGCTATAGTTATTCTACTTTCTTAGTAATATATAAGAGTAATCGATCTACTATCTATATAGAACCGACTATCTTTTATCTTTAATTAACTTCCTAGATCCTAACGATACCTAAGACTCCTACGATAACTCGTTTCGAGTATTATCGTTATCTTACGAATCGTCTATTTACTTATTCTCGTTCTATACTAATATTCTATTCTTATTATTATATTATACGGTCTCTTCGAACTTATTATATTAACCTTTAGTCTAGTTCCTATATAGAGTATATTCGTCGTAGGTTAAAGTATAACCTAGTAGTAACTAAGAGAGATTAGACGAAGGTAGATAAATAAAAATCTAATCTTTAAGCTAAGCTAGATACCGCGCGTACTACCTATAATAAGACTTTTATTTAAATAGTCGAACTTTATACTTATAAGACCTATCTCTTAAAGTAACTTCGGGACCTAAATCGTTATAATACTAAAATATACCATTACGAGCTTACGTCCCTCGAAGAGCTAGACTAGTTAGAAAAAGCTAAACGTTCTACTTCTTCTAACTTACTTAGGTTACTATAGTAACCCTTACTATATAAGTCTACTAACTTCTCCTTTCTAGATAATTAGGAGTCTCTACCTCTAGGTACTTCTAGTAATACTATTTAACTAGTCTCTAGTAGTTCTATAGGTTCTTAATTAGTTCCTATATATTTTAGCTAGTAGACTATTCTATCTACTTAACTAAATATTTCTACTAATAACTAAACTTCTATAGTTCTTAGATTTTCTCGACCTTATACTCCTCGTCTTCGAGTTCAATATTAGTAGCTACTTCGGCGTTTTTCGGTACTAGTTCTAGTAGTAATACGTAGAATACCAGATATATTCTTATACCTTTAGCTAGCTTTAGCCTATAGTTAACTAGTCCTATTTTTTCTTTAATTTCGAATAGTCCGATTTATAAATTATTTAGTTTATCGTATAATCGTTTAGTTTTTAGATTTCGTCGTAAAAGGAAAACTTTATCCCTTCTCTTAAGGATTAGTCCCTTAAGCCTTCTTTTATTTACTATTTTAGTTATTATAAGGTTTCTACGTACTATTTATATACTAAGTTCTTTATATAGTTCTTATATTAAATAGGTCTTCTCTTCTACTCTAGTAGATATACTCTCAATATCTCTTAGATCTTTATAAGTTATTAGCTCGTACCTATAGTTTATATAATATAGTAAGTATCTAGTCGTTATAAACTTCTTACTATTATATACTAGTTATACTATTAGTAGTAATTTAACCTAGTTATCCTATAACTTATTAATATAGAATCTTAGATACTTCTTTAGAGTTTAGTTTATTCGTTTTATCTAACTATCTATTTATAAATAGAAGCTAGTTAATAGCTTTCTCTTAATTCTTAATTTTACGAGTAGTATACTTTAAAACTTTAAAGTAAATAGTTTATTCCTATCCGTAAAGATCTATTCTAGTAGTCTATAATTAATAATAAGTATTCTTTTAACCTCGTAAGCTATATTTTCTACTATAATTACTTTATTTATCGGGATAAAGTATACTATCTTAGTTAATTAGTCTATAATTACTATAATTATATCGTATAATCTTCCTAATTCTAGTTCTAATAATAGTAGTAATTTTACTATAAAGTCTATTATAACGTAAGTCTATAGTCGTATAAGTAGTACTAGTAGTTAAAGTAATCTATAGAGCTTATATCTCTTAGGTTTATTCTTAGAATATTCTAAATAGTCGCCTATTACTTTCTAAACTTTCTCTCTTATATTAGTAAGTAGGTATTCTTTATCTACGTATCTAACTATTTTATTAATTCCTAGGTATTCTAGTATCTTACTCTCGTAGATTTCCTATATTAAGTCTTCCCTAAGACTTAGTAGAATATAAGATCTTATTTCTAAGTTATTAGTTAAAGTAGAGTATTCTTCCTTATTAAAGTATATATCGTCTCCCTTTAGTATTTTATTAATATCCCTAATAGTTTCTCGAGCCTTATTTCTCTATTTTCTCTTAATATCTACTACTACTATAATTTTAGCTAGTCTTATATAGTTATATATAAGAGTTCTATCTAGCTTCTTTTATAGGACTAGTTTATATATAACGGGTTTATTAATTTCTTAAAAGTCTAATCTTCTATTAAGAGTATCTACCGCTCTATTTAGTATTTCTAGCTAGTAACTTATCTTAAAGTCGTAATCTACTAATAATTCTAACTATCGGAATTATTATTAATTAAGTTTCTTTATAGTCGTAAAACTTATAAGGTTCTAGTAGTTTATAATAATCTTAATCTTATACTTAGCTTCTATAAGCTATAGTCTCTATTATTTAAATACTAATATAATAGCGTTAAATTTCTTATTATAAATATTATAGTTTACTTCTTCTTTACTAAACTTACGTAAGTAATAGAATACTAGTCTTTATTTTCCGTCTTCCCCTTACTAGATAAGTATTACTTCTAATATATAATCTAATACGTCCGTCTCTATTCTAAGAGATTTTATTAAGTTATATATTTATAATATAGGTACTAATATAAATAGGGTCTTAAGCTTATTAAAAGCTTCCTATTATTTCTAGTTCTACTAAAATCTCTTTTTCTTCTTAGTTACCTCTATAAGTAGAGATATAGTCTTTAAGTAATTCCTAATAAACTTCTAATAAAAGTTAGTAAATTCTAAAAAGGATTATACGTCCTTAACTAATATTAGGGTTAACTATTCCCTTATAGTCTATACTTTCTTAAAGTTTATAGATACTCCTTCTCGCGAAATAATAAAATCTAGATATTCGATTTTCGTCCTATAGAATTCGTATTTATCTAGGTAAAGTAGTAATCTATTTTACTATAGCTTTTATAGTACTTTCTTTATATATTCTTTATATTCTTCTAGTATTTCTTTACTATATATAAGAATATTATCTAAATATACCGTATAGAATATATCTAAGTATTTATTTAATATTCTATTAATAACTAACTAAAATATTACTAGTATATTTATTAGTTTAAATAGTATAACTCTATACTCGTAGAGTCTATATCGGGTCTTAAACGCCGTATACTTCTTATATCCTTTTACTATCTAAATTCTATAAAATCTCTTCTAAATATCGAATTTTATAATCTACTTAACTTCTTAGAGCCGGTCTATAAGTTCTCTAATTAATAGTAGTAGATATTTATTTTTCTTTATAACGTTATTTAAGTATCTATAGTCTATATAAAGTTATAACTTTCTATTCTTCTTTAGAATAAATAAAACTAGTAATACTATAGAGCTTTAACTTTCTTTAATATATTCTCTTTCTAAGTTTTTTATTAGGTACTCTTTTAATTCTTCTTATTAATCTACTATTAACGAGTATATAGGTCTAGGCTTAAGCTTTATACCCTATTTTAGGTATATCTTATAATCCTATTCCTAGTACTCTAGTAAATTAGTATCCGGATATTCTTTAAATAGCTCTTAGAACTCCTTATAGTCTCGAGGTATTATTAATTATAGTTCTTTCTACGCGGTCGCGACTCTTCGTACTATAATAATACTAACTCTTTATAGATTCTTCTTATAGATTCTCGTAATCTTATAAGATAAAATTAGGTCTATCCTTTCTTTTCGGGGTATATACTAGATCTTATAGCTAGATCTTTCTAGTCTTCTAATTTCTACGACTCAAGCTACCTACTTATAGCCTAGTACCTTACGTAGCTTCTAATCTATTTATAGATTATATATTACTAGCTAGTTATAACTAATAATTATATTAATATCTCTAATTTCTATAATATTAAATCTATAATAGTCTCTAATATTCTTTACCTCTAAGGTTACTTTTTATATTTTAAGGCGAATTATACCTTCTTTATATTCTATAGATAATCTATCTCTAAGGTCTACTTATATAGGTTTTTCTTTAACTTAGTAAGAAATTCTATATTCCTCTACTAACTTTAATAATAGAAGTATAAATTTTATTTTACTATCTATAATAGCTTAGACTTTTTATCTGTAAATCTATACGTCTATCTTTAACCTAGCTAGTTATTAGATATTCTCTTATACGATTTATAGAGTTATCTTTTAGATACTTTTATTAGTACGACTCTAGCGTAGTTAATAATAATCTAGTTTTTTAGCCTATTATTATAGAGGTTCTAGTCTTCGGGGTCCTCCTCTAGTTCTCTAGTCTTATTTTATCGAGTAGGCGACTTATCTACCTATTCTATTTTTAGATCTAGTACTCTTCCGATTCTATAGAGCGTTTCCTAATTTAGCTTTTCTAATAGTTCCCCTTTTAGTAATAGTATATCCTAATTAATAGGTTCTACCTTATTTTTATTATTCTAGGCGTTATAATATCTCTACTATATACCTAGGGCCCTTAGCTATTTACTAATCTCTAGATTCTTTAAACTATCTTAGTTCTATACTAGATATCTATATAATTCGTATCATTTAATAAGGTATTTCTTCCTTTTAAGATTTTAATAGAAGATATCTTCTTCTCTTCTAGCTATAAGCTCTTATTACGCTAGGTATAGAATATATAATTAATTATAGTACGTTTAATATATAGTCTCGTAATTAAATTCCTAGTATATAATTCTATAGTTAATATTTCGTTTATATTCTTTAATATCTACCTAGATTAATCCGCGTAGCTATTATTCTATAGTATATTTTATTAGGAAATACTTATCGTATTTATTATTATAGTAATTAATCTATCCCGGCTATTCTTACTCCTTATAGACCTAGGTCTAGTTATTATAGTCGTAGATATAGTATCCTACTATTAGATATTCTATATTTCGAAGGTATATATATAAGCTACTTCCTAGAAGTATTATAGTTTTCTTCTTCTATTAGGTATAGTACTTATAATTTTCTATATAATTTATCTATAGTAGTACGTTATAGCCTATATTATTATAGTTCTAAGTTACCTTATAATCTTCTAGTCCTTAGAGTCTTAGGACCTAGTCTATCGTCTATTATCCTCGATCTTCTATAACGTATATTAGCTTTCTTATATTAGTATAATATTTAGTAATATACTAGTTAGTTCTATACTTCTAATACTTATTATATACTAACTATCTAAAAACGTCTTCTATACTAACCTTATCTAGCCCGTTAAGTCTTAGTTCTTCTATCTCGAGCTCTAAGTCGTCTTATTATCGAGTAATTTCTTTAACCTTATTCTATCTACTAGCGTCGTACTATATCTCGGGTATCGAGTTAGACTTAGTTTCTTTTTCTTTATTATATCTAATTATATTTATACGCCTAGTACTATCCTAGCTTTCTATACTTTTCTTTTTATTATTATATTTTCTAGTAAAATATCCCTATATACCGTAGCGTAGGTATACTTTTTCGTCTCGATATTATTTTATCTCGTTTATTAGAACTTTCTATAGCTTCTTACCTTACTTATATTTCTTATTCTTTAGATATTTCTTTTTCTAAACTATACTAATATCTATTTTATTATAATCCTTATAGAACCCGTACTTTTAAACTATCTACTCTTTTCTATAAACTCTTACTAGTCCTATAGTATCTCGCTTCTTAAGTACTTATTTATATAGTCGATTATCGATATAAATAGCCGTCTTAATTAGTTCCGCTAGATTATCTAATTTTTTAAGTTAAGCTAACTCGTTCTTAATTAGCTCCTTAAATTTATTATAGTATACGACTATAAGAGGTATATTATTCTAATTAATCTTATACTATAGTTATTTAAATTTAGTAGTATATATACTTATTAACTTAGTCTATCTTAACCTTTAGATCTAGTATTCGGTCTACTAGACCTTATTAATATCTTTAAAGACTATACGTATTTATTCCTTAAATAAATCCTAATCTTTAAATACTACTTTTATTTCGTCGTATTACTTTAATAAGAAATCTTTATTAGCTATATAATCGTCGATTAGGGGCTATATCTATATAGCTACTTTACCTATTATATATATACCTATAGTAAGAATCTTATCCTAGTTACTAGTAAATATAGTAGAGTT
>JASJFT010000303.1:0-45003 GCA_030770425.1 Darksidea phi | reverse complement strand
AGAAACCAACGGTGCGACAAACGTTCTATCGGCCCTAACCCGGATCCCGTATAAAGGTACGTACAACGTATAACATTCTACTACTATAAGATATATATAGATAAATAGGTATAGAAATACTAAGATAATAAAAGAATTATATTTAGATAGAGATAAGATAAATTCTTAAAAAGATATAATAATAGAATATAAAATTATATAAGATTTAATATATAACTATAACTAGTCTAATAATAATCTTAAAGTTCTCTAGTAGAAGTAGATATAATATACTCTTTTTCTTTTTTAAAGATTATTCTAGCTCTTATAAAGAGTTATTTATTATAATATATTCTATTAGTTTCTTTACTTTCTTTAAAAAAGTTTATCTATATTATAGTAAGGAATTAAAGTAATTTACTATAAGAAAAAGAAGTAAAAACTATAGTTAATTATAATAGCTTTATATAAGAGTAGCTTATATAGAATAGAATATAATATAGTAGCTAAAAGTAGTTATATAAGCTAATCTAGTATATAAACTAGTCTAATATACCCCTCTATTCTAAAAGAATAGTAAAAGAGTATAAAATATTAAGAAGTAATAAGAGGATAGATAAAAAGAGTATAAGTAATTAGAAGAGGGTCTATTTAACGCTTCTCTACCTCCCTAGTTCTAATAAATTAAAAGTAATAATTAAAAAGAAAGTAAAAAGATAGTTACTTTATATAGGAATTAAACTTATATAAAAATAAGATCTTCTACTTTAAATCTTTCTACCTCTTTATATAAATTCTTTAAGTTATAGTATTTAAAGAAGCCGTCTATAAATTAATTTATAATAATAGTTTAGAATATATAGTATACTTAAAGATATTTTAATATAGTATATCTAAAGGTATTAATATAAACTTTAAGTTTACTATACTATTCTTATTTTTATAAGATTTAATAGTTAAAAGAAATAAATATACTACTTAAAAGAAGTAAATAGAAGTATATTAAATCTTTTAAAAGGGTAAATAAATAAATAAATAAAATAAGATACTTAAAAGAGATATTAGTAAATAACTACTTAGGATAGAAGCCTATCTTAGTACTAGACTAGATTAAAGTAGAGTAGCTAGTTAGAATAGAAGCCTATCCTAGTAATAGATTAAATAGAAGCTATCCTACTTAAGACTACTTAAGATTAATACTAGCTAGTTAATTAGCCTTATATTAGTTAAGATAAAAGCTTAACTATTTAGAGATATCTTCTAGTCTAAGTTAACGAGTAAAAGCTTTATACTTCTATCTTAGAAGTATCTTAGTTAATCTATTAACTAGTATTTTAGCTATAAGAATTTAATTAACGATTATTTCTTTTTACTCTATTAATTATTAAAGTTATAGCTAATAAATATTAATATATTTAAGTTTAGATTAAAGCTTCTTAGTAGCTTTAATAACTATTCTAACTATTTAAGTATTATTATAATAGATAACTAATTTAATATTAGTCTTAAAGTTTAGTTATTTAAATAGACTATTCTACTAAATTTTATTAGATATCGTTTATAAGAATAAGTATAGTTTAGCTTTAGTAGTTAATTTAGAAATTATTTATTACTTTATTATCTTCTAGTTAATAGGTATATTAAATAGCTTAAAGAGAAATCTATTTAAGCTTATTTTTATAATAGAATTATTAGTAAATAATATATCTAATATATTATAAAATATAGATTTAATACCTAATCCTTATTCTTTATTTATAAAGAAGGCTTAATAAGTAAAAGTATAAGCTAAAGCTTTTATTACTAGATATTAAGTTTCTATAATAAATCTTTAAGTATAATAGATAGTATTAATATACTAAGAGCTAGCTCTTATTAGATATATAAAGAGGGTTAAGTAGATTTTTAAGATATTAGCTCTTATAATTACTATAATATATACTATTAATCTAACTAGCTATTAATATATTTTAATAACTAATTCTTCTACTAGTCTGATAAAAGGTTTAAGGTAGATTTTAACTATTAGTATTTAAGAAAAGCTATTTAAGTCTTTCTTAAGATTAAACTTTATAATAATTTTATTAATAAATAAGTTTTAAATAAGCTATATAGAGTCTTACTTTATATCTTATAGTATATATACTAAGAAACTAGTTAAGTTAATCTATTAAATAAAGTTTATAATATTCTAATAATCTTTTTTTAAACTTTTTATAAATAATCTTATTTCTTAGATAAACTAAAACTATAATATTATCTATATAGAAGAAGATAATAAGACTTTTATTATTATATAGATATAATATATTTAGTATCTTTCTTAGACCTAACTAAGTTAATATTATAGATAAATCTTAATATTAAAGTAATAGTACTTTCTTTAACCTATATAGTACTCGATATAATAGTAGTAATAATCTATACTACTTTAAGAATTCTTTAGAAGTATTATAGTATAATTATTAAGAAATTTTAATATTTAGAAAAATATTTATAGTATTATATTAATATATAAGTAGTTTAAATTAAGTAATTAGAGCTATTAGAGCTCTAAAGATTTTAGTAATTAATATAATAGTATATATATTATTCTATTAAGTTTATAAATCTTCTTATATAATTAATCTTACTTTAGTTTTATTAAAGAAGTTATTCTTATTAAACTTATAGGTATATATTTATATAAGAGATAGAACCTCTATATCTACTATATATAATATTACTTCTATAAGCTTAAAATACCTCTTTTTCTAGTAGTTCTCTATTTTCTTCTATATTATTTCTTAGAACTAGTTACTATATAGGTAATTTTAAAGGTTTTTATAATATTTTAAAGGATTAGATATAATACTCTAGTATAGATATATTTTTAATAGAGTAATAATAAGATTATTTAAGATACTTAAGTTTATAGTAATAGTAAAGACTCTATAATAGATTAAAAGGACTAAATTTACTTCTCTTCTACTTTTTTCTCTTTCTCTTATTCTTATAGTATAATATATTAATTATATTAAATATTATCTACGTTCTAATAAGATATTTATTATATTAATATTAGAATTACGAGCTTATAAAGTATTATTATATTAATCTAGTAGATAATTAGGAATTTTATATATATATTAAGCTTAAGATTTAGCTCTTAAAGTAGAACGAGTAGTAAGAGCTATTATAGATAGTAGGTATACTAAACTATCTTAAACTAAGAATTTAGATATTAAAAGAACGTCTTTATTATTCTCTTTCTCTTCTTTCTTTTAATTAAGAGTATTCTTTTCTCTTATAGATAAGAATCTTATTTCTATATTTTTTAAGAGTATCTACTCTTTAATATATCTATTAAGCTATTTTATAATATATAGATTCTTAAGCTCTATAGTAAACTAAGACTATTCTAGATCTAAAATCTTAATCTTTTCTTTTAAGATCCTTTTTATATATAGTCTATTAAGAATATTATTCTTATAATTAAACTTCTATTTAAATATTATATCTTATATTTTAATAATTCTATTAAGTTTAGATATTTATATATAGAAGATATTAGATAATTTATATCTAATAAGATATCTAATATAAGCCCTCGGCTCTATCTTATTAACTAATTTTAAATTACGCTAATAGATATAGGCCTAATAACTAATAGAGTTATAATAAGCTACTAATAGCTTAGTATTAAAGATTATCTTATAAGGTATCTTTTATTATAACGATTAAATAGATATAGTATTAAGGAGCTAGATAGTTATAAGAGTTAGTTTATTTGTATATTCCTTAAATAGCCCTAAGACTATTTAAAGTACTTATACTTATTATATAATTATATATTCTATTACTTTTTATAGTCCTTTTAGCTTATTAGTATTCTTAGTTATTATTTTACTCTTAATTTCTAGTCGACGTAGGGCCTTTAAGAAATCTTTTCTAAAATCTTTCTTATTATCTAATTAGATTATAATAATAGTATACTTATAATTTAACTAATATTAAATCTTCTTTATAAAGTTAAATATAGTTAGAATAAAAGTACTCTAAAGCTTATTAGGTAAATATAAAAGCTTATACTACTTTAAGAATTAATTTACTACGTAAAGACTATACTTATCTCTATTATAATAAAGCTCTCTATAAGATATTAAGTATATAAGATTAATAGTAATTTATTAAAAAGAATATATAGCTAGTATTTCTAGTATTTATTATAAGATCTATTAATTTATCTTTATAAGAATATAATTTTTATACTTCTTTTAAATAGAAGATAGATATTCTTCTTAAAGCTTAAAATCTCTTATTAATTCTTTTAAGTATATAATTATATTAGGTAAAGAATATACCTATATATAATAAGCTTAAATAGTTATAGTCTTAAGATTAGACTTAGGATTTCTTAATAGACGTAATACTTAATAAAAAGCTATTATAGTTATTAATATATTAGTATTTAAATAAGCTAATAGATTAGTATTAATAAGCTAGTATTCTAATTAATATTATAAAATAGTAATTATACTATTTAATAGATAATAATATAAAAGATTCTATCTTAAGTTAAAGTATATTAATCTCTTCTTAAGTCTTATAAGACTAAGAATATTAATAAAAAAGTTCTTAACTAGAGCGATCTTTATAAGTAGGACTTTCTTAATATTATAAGTTCTTTTAATAGATACTCTAATTATTCTCTACTTTATAATCTAGATAGCTTAAGCTTTAATATATAGAATCTTATTAGAATTTCTATATTAAGTATAGGTCTACTTCTATAAATTCCGTATATTATAGATATATAGATTTAATTCTAAGTCTATTATCTAGTAGTTAATATATAATAGGGTTATTATTATACTAAAGGTACTATAAGTAATAGTATTACTATAATATTAGCTATTATTAAATCTACCTTCTATACTATTATTAAAAGATATACTAGAATAGGTATTATAAATTATATTTAACTAAGTTACTAACTCTATATAAATTAATTTACCTTTAACTTAAGTAATTACTCTATCTATCTAACTTATCGTTATTAAATTATCCTATACTCTAATAAACTTTATCTTAATATTAGACTTAGATTTCTATAAAGCTAGATATAAAGATAGTATAATATAATAATACTTTATATATTAATATTATTTATTATATAGATACTTAACTAGGTATTTCTAATTAGAACTAAAACTAGTTTTCTTTAATTTCTTCTTCTAGTTTTCCTAGTTTTCTATTAACTATACTACTTATACTATATCTATTATTTTAGCTATTTCTAATATTATAGTAAAGATCTCTAAAAATATACCTTTTATATTAATAACTTAAAGAAATTACCTTAGACTTATTATATATTCTATAATTATTTTTAGCTTTAAATCTTCTATACTATAATTAATTATTTTAAAATAGATATAGAGTTCTATAATAGTCTAGATCTTATAATATCTACTAGTTACTACTAGAAAGTCTTTTTATATCTAACTACTACTTATTTTTAATATTAATAGAAGGGTTATTACTTCTATAATATATACCTACTTATTAAGCTAGATCTCTAGATTCTAAGTATATTAATTAGATATTTATAGAATATTATATTTATAATATATTTTCTATCTTTAAATAGAAGTAGAAGAGATAATATAATTCTTTAATTTCCTTATACGAGTATATACTATTTAGTCCTTCTAAATTAATAGAATCTAGATTAGTAAGGTAGTTAAGGTTATATTAACGTATATCTCTTTTAAAATCTTATTCTTTTATATCTATTTCTTATATTTATTTAATTTAGATTTATATAGTAGAAGTCTCTTTAGAAGGTCTATATAAAATATAGTAAGAGTTTATATATAGTAAAGATACTATATTTATACCTTATATATAATAATAGAGCTATAAAGCTATATATAGTACTATCGATTATAAGATACTAATAAGATAATATTTCGAATATTAAGACGCTAGATAAGAAATAATATATAATATTAAACTATAGAGTCTAGTTAGAAGACTAATAGTAGTAGTAAGAAGTTAGTATACTAATACTACCTATAGTATAAAAATTACCTATAATAATACTAGTATTCTACTTATATCTATCTCTTATTCTTAGCTAGCTTTCTTATATCTATCTCTTATTCTTAACTAGCTTTCTTATATCTATCTCTTATCTTTAGCTAGCTTTTTTATATTAATATCTATTAACTATATATCTTCGCCAACGATCGTTTACCTAGTCCTTTAGTAGAAGAAACTAGAGTAGAATAGACTATTTAAGTATAGTACTCTAAATCTTTTAAATATTATAGCGGAATATCCCTAGCGCTATAAGTAGGAGATACTATTAATAGAACTTCTTAATTATAATAACTAGTAGTATAAAACTAACTATATATTAGATATATTTAAGGAAATAAGCGGTAATAGGATTCTTATATAGCTATTAGTAGTTACCTATATTATATTCCTATCTAAGATCCTATATAATAAGAATAGACGTTTTATTTAAAGATAGCTATACCGTTTATATAGACTAGAGGAAAAGCTTATATAGAAAGAATCGTTATAGAAAGAGAAATTAGTCTTCTTAGTATACTATAGAGGGAGCGAATATCTAATATAGAAGATAGAGCTAGTATCTATAGTAGATACGATATAAATAATAGTATAGGGGCTTATATCGAATATAGAGAAACTAGTAAAAATAGATAAAAGTAGGGGGTTTAGTATTATCGATATATTTAACTATCTATATATATTATTAGTAAATTAAAAGCTATTATTATCGTATAATTACTATCTATACTATTATATAAGATATTAAAATATTAAAATATAATAAGATAATTAGAATTACGAAAAATATAACTAATTTAAGAGCTAATATAACGTTATACTAGATAGTAGTCTAAGCTTCTAGGAAAGAGGATTTCTTATATTTATATTTCTATATCTTAAACTATATTATATAATTCTTATTAGAGTCTAGCTATTCTAGAATCTCTAGTTCTTCTAGTATAGATTCTAGAGTATTAGTATTTAGATTATAATATTACTAAATATTATATATTACTACTTTATCTTTATATTAAAATAGCTAAAGATACTAGTACTCTAGTTTACTAAGAATAATAGTCGTTTTTAAAAATCTCTAAACGTCTAGTATAGCTATTATTATATTATATAGTTATAGTAATAGTAATAATAAGATTAATAATTAAATTACGAGGGTTATTAAAAGTAGTAGCTTTCTAAAATAAATAAACTATAGTATTATTAAGAACCTATTATAGGGATAATAGATACCCTAGACTTATAATTATTATAATAAGAAATTAGAATAAATTACTATAAGAAAAAGAAGTAAAAACTACGATTAATTATAATAGCTTTATATAAGAGTAGTTTATATAGAATAGAATATAGTATAATAGCTAGAAGTAGTTATATAAGCTAATCTAGTATATAAGCTAGCCTAATATTCTTAGATCTAAATAGCTATCTCTAAGCCTCTAGCTAGAATAATATTATTAGATAAAGTTAGAACTTTCTATTAGAATTTAATAAGATTATTATAGATATAAATATCTATACTTAAGTTTAATATCTAGAAATAGAGAAGTAGATAGATATTATTAACTATTAAGATATTATATACTACTAAAAATATAGAATAGACTTTATATTTATATTATAGTAGATTATTATCTATATTAATTTCTATTATATTAGTTATATTACTATTCTAGCTAGTCTACTTTTATTATTTAAAGTATTAATTCTTTTTTTATATTTTAGTTAGGATATTCTTCTTATTCTTAACTTTAAATTTAGCTATTTTCTTAACCTTCTTAGAATTCTTTATAAATTCTCTCTTATATAATAAGATATTAATATACTAGTACTATTTCTAGTAATATAGATCTTTATATAGGTATAGCTTTAATAGCTTTAATAACTTATTATTTTATAATCTCTTCTTATTATATAAAGATTATTCTTAATTTAATATAGCTATAAATATACTATTATTAATATTTAACTTTATTATCTATATTATTTAGTAATAGTATAAATAGCTAGCTAGTAGATTAAATAGTATAAAATTAATTAAACTATTTAAGCTAACTTCTATATTAAATATTATAATAGTTATAATAATTATATAGTCTAAATTAATCTATTTAATAGCTTATATTAGATTCTTATATAGTTAATATTCTAATATCTTTATTAAATTAAGCTATATAGCTTAATTATAGATTATTAGAAAGATTATACTTTATTCTTTAAGATTCTCTTTATATATATATAATATTTTAGCTAAGTTATATATCTTCTAAATCTTATATTCTTAATTAGTTAATAATAGAATAAATAGCTATTTTAGAGCCTTAAGCTAATTATATAGTAATTTCTAATCCTTAATCTAATAAATAAGATCTTTAGCTAGTATATTAGCTATATAGGCTTTAATTTAACTAAGCTTATCCTTAGTTTTATAATATTCTTTTAGCTCTATATAGTAGATACTTAGGTTCTTATTATATTAAGTAAAAGCTATTAAGCTAGATTTAATTACTAGTAATCTATTCTTATTAATAGGTAGTATAGAATTAATAGAGTATTCGAACTTATTTAGCTTTATAAAAGCTTTAGCTTCGAGATTAATATAGTTTTATATATTAGCTATCTTAACTAGTCTTTTTATAATATAAATTTATAAATTCTAATTATATAGATCTTAAAGAATAGTACCTAAACTAGCTTTAGATATAATAGATAATAAGATTATATTTTTATTATATAATATAGATAAATTATTTTAGACTTATAACTATAAGTAGGTAGAGATATAGAATAAATATATTAAATTATTTAACTATCTAGCTAGAATACGAGTAGAGGGTTTTATATACTAGTTATATATTATACTAATATTAGTTATATACCTTACTTAGTCTAATAGACTAAGTAAGTCTATCTTATAATACTTTTATATTAGTATATCTATTATTCTATACTATTCTTTATATTAACGTGTTTTATAAGCGAGTGGGCCATACAAGCGAACGGGCTACCCCAAAATATACCAAAAAACCTAAATTTTAATCTTAAATATCTTAATAACTACTTTATAATAATTTCTAAAATTTTAAATATAAGCTCTTATATATATAATATAGTACCTATTAAAATCTTAGAGTATACAGCCTAGTAGTTATAGAGATATTTAAAAATATCTTACTTTTTGGCCCCTAAAGTCTATATCTCTAAATATTTTAATAACTACTAGGCTATACGCTCTAAGATTTTAATATGTACTATATTATATATATAAGAGCTTATATTTAAAATTTTAGAAATTATTATAGAGTAGTTATTAAGATATTTAAGATTAAAATTTGGGTTTTTTAGTATATTTTAGGGTAGCCCGCTCGCTTGTATGGCCCACTCGCTTATAAAATACGTTATTACTAATACTAAGTATAGTATTCTTTTACCTATTAGTTAGTCTAGTAATATAGAGCTAGCGCCCTTATAATAGTATTAGTAGTAATAATAAAGTCTTAGTTTAAATCTAAGTTATATTAATTTAATTTTATAAATTATTATATAGATTTATTTAAACTTTATCTAACTAGCTAGTAAGTATTTATATATCTAATTAATTAGTTAATATACTCGTTATAGCGGCGTACTAGATTAAGTAGATCTATTATAATAGATTAGTTCTCTATTATAAATACTAGAGGACTAATAGATATATAAAAGACTTAGGAACGAGTCTTAAAAAGAAGAAAGATAATATTATACTAATATTAATTATACGTCTTACTTAGTCTAGTAGACTAAGTAAGTCTACTCTATAATATCTTTATATTAATATATCTATTATTCTATACTACTCTTAGTATTATTACTAATACTAAGTACGATATTCTTTTATCTATTAGTTAGTCTAGTAGTATAGAGCTAGCGTTCTTATATTATACTAGATTAAATAACTAGTATAATTATACTATAAGTTATAGTATAGTTACTATAGATTATTATTATATAATTAATATAAGTTTAGTATATAATTATAGTAAATTAGTATAAATTATTATATAAATTAAATAGTTATATAGTATATAGCGCTTAGCTACTTATAAATATAAAAAAGCTAATTAAGAATAAAAGATAGATATAATAAGTAAAATACTAGTATTATTATAAAAAAAATTATACTATAGATAATATTAATATATTAACTTCTTATTACTATTATTAATCTTCTAACTAGACTTTATAGTTATATATTATATATTTTTTCTTATCTAGTATCTTAATATTTAAAATATTATCTTATTATTATTTTATAATTAATAATATTATATATAGCTTTATAACTCTATTATTATATATAAACTTCTACTATATTTTATAAAAATCTTTTAAAAAGACTTCTATTATATAAATCTAAATTAAATAATTAGTACTAAAACTTAGTAAATAAATAACTATAATATATTATAAAAAGATTATTATATTTTATTAAATAGTCTAAAAAGTAAGCTATATATTAGCTTTAATATAAATATAATAATTATATTTTAATAAAGATATTATAAATTATAGTAAAATTACTATAATTTTAATAAGATTTTAGTAAATATATATAGCTTACTTAAGTATATAGCTTACTTATAAAGTATACTAATATAAATATTAAAATTATATTTTATTTTATTTTATTCTTATTCTTAATAAGAATAAAAAAAGGGTATATTAGCCTTATTCTTAATAAAAATATTAGTTAATAGTACGTACTAATAAATTACGTTAGAACTTAGATCTAAAACTTATTTTATTCTTTATACGCGGAACTTCTTATTCCTAGTTAATTTTATCCTTTTATCTAGTGATAATGTTATACGATATCCTGCCAATAGTGGAATAAATATCTCAAACCCGTCTAGCGTCGACCTGAAAGTAGAGTAGCTATACCAAAGAGTGTGCAGACAACAATGGAAGCTGCAGAGAAGCTTTGCAAACCAGACCAATCTCCCTTTCTCAAGATGGCGCCCGCGATGGGGTTACCAATAAGTAACCCAATCCCAGCAGGGACGACCTGCATAGTGAATCGAACCCCATATTCGCGGACATCCGGACACAACACAGTGGCAATGACCGTAGCGGGTAGCGTAATCAAACCAGAGCTGAAGAATCCGTAGAGAATACAAAACACGACAACACCCGCTTTGTCAGCTATGCCAAGCCATCCAAAAACAAGTATCGCACATGCAGAACTGGACAGGATGTAGGCTTTCAGCGATCCCACACGATCGGCTAAGTGTCCAAGGCCCTATATTCGTGCATACATTAGCATCTGCTCACAGCGAACGAAGCTCAACTTACCAGACGCCCAAAGAACCCAGATGCATTCATGATGGGTAGCAGGTAAAAGTTGAATTCTCCCGTAATGATCGACTTGTCTGAACAGTATAGCTGGATATAAAAGAACGGGACATATAACCCAACATATCCTAGGAAGAAACTGAGAGCGAAAAGAGTATACTGTGGCTCTCTCCACGCTGAACTGATAAAGACCTTTCGAGCTGCTGGTGGCTTAACGCGTGCTCTCGTAGCCAAAGCTGGAGGTATCAACGTGCCAAGTATGACAAAAGCCATGATTCGAGTCGACCACGCGAACCCGCTGCGGCCTACCAATTTGTGAAACATGACGGGATAGATAATTCCTCCTGCGCGATGTTAGCGTGCAACCCAACCAAGAAGACAAGTTCGAACCTATTGTGCTTCCTGTAGATATGATGCCCAAGGCGAGTCCTCTTCGTTTGCTGAAATACTGAGCAATAAGACCAGTGGCAGGGGTGAACAAACAGCCCATGCCTAGGCCCATTGTCAAGCCCTGTGCCAGCAAGGTTTGCCAATACTCAGTACACAAGCTTGTCATGAACATTCCCAGCACGAGAATCACACTGCCCGCCCAAACCAACGGTTGGACATAACCCCAATCAAGTAACGGGCCAGCATATATCGAACCGATGAAAATAAAGCAAGATTGGACAGTACCAATCCATGAAATTTGACTAGATGACGAAGTTTGAAGAGACTCGCGCTCGTAATATGTTTGGAAGGTGCCTTGCAAAACATAAGTGTGAATTCCACAACGGGTAAAGGATTAGTACCAAACGAATTGAGTAGACCAAAAGTGTTGAAGAAGATGCAAAAGCCCGTCAGACACTGGATCCACGCCCAGAACCCGCCATCTGGAGGTGATGGCGGGGTGTTCCTTTCCGAGTCGGTTTCGAACGGCGGGGAAGATTCGGTCCCGCCAAGTTCTATTTTGGAGTCGGCGGTTACAGAGCCCATGCCGTCTAGAACCGAAGTACTGGAAGCTCTGAGAGCCATTGCGATGACGAAAGTCGGTGGAAAGGTGCACTAGAGAGGCAAACTAAGGTAGTCGGTATACATTGATCGTGTCGCGTTGAGATAGTTGACAAAAACGAACGCGTCCCCAAGAAGACAAAGGAACGGCCGGCAACAAGGAGCCGTGCTTACGTGTGTGCGGAAATGTCGACCTGATCTGCACCTCCAATCGGTAACCCTAGTACATGCAGGAATATAAATTACTTTGCTTGAAGTCCTGCCGCTTTCAGATGCTCCGGGAGTAGGCAACGGTTATCGTTGACTGGGGCCGACCAGACTTGTGGGTTCATGCCGGTTATAATGATGCCCGAAGCAGACCGGCCTATCAGGGCTGTCGGTCAGACACCCTCCCAACACTTGCGCATACCTCAAAAATTAATGTCGATGATCACCTCAGACTGTAACTACATGATGATTCGGGCTAAATTTCCCGCGAGAGTGGGGGCCAGCAGAAGCTCCGGATATTCATGTGTAGCGAAAAGAAGGCGATAATCACATGTCACACCGCATTCTCCGAAAGAGCTTCTAATCTGTTTTATTCTTCATCTTGATGATCTATTTCCCGACCACTTAAAGTCGTAGAGTCTCTAACCACGCCATTCCACGACGAAAATCGTATTTGGCTCCCGCTCGGCCCTGCCCGTTGTGACGAGCTCAAACCTCTCATCAGCTTCCCTAAGCAGATGCCTCCATTCCCCCAGAGTGCGCTCTCTCGAGCCAAAATAGATCAACATCGTAATATCCATGCCCCTAAACAAATCAACGTCAGAAAATCGTATCCTCAATAGGTGATTCGGGCCTACGTACCGCCTGCGTCTTTCGTCCCACAGATCGAGCGTCAGCGGCTGATGAAGCGTGAAATCATCAATGACCAGTTTCGAGCCCGGTCGCATGGCGGGAATGTGATTTCGCAGTATATCAACGCAGGATTTGTCCGGCCAGTTGTGGAATATGTTGCGAAAGAAATAAATATTTGCGCCCTGGATGGATTGCGGGGTGAAGAGGTCGTATTCGCGATACTCGATTCTGCCAATGAGATGGGTCGGTGGCTTCAGGGCGGAGATGGTTGATGGAGTGTCTTGGACGATGAATCTGGCATTGGGATAATGCGGGGCCAGGCCAATGGACACGGTCCCGCTGCCTCCAGCTACGTCGACGATGAGGGCAGAATCATGCGCCTTCAAGGGGAAGTATTGCATGAGAAAGTCAAAGGAGATGCGGTTTGCCATGGCGCTCATCGCAGATGTCCATCTGGCTTGGCGGACTGGGAATTTGGCGAGTTCCTCGTAGAGACCGCTCGACGTGTTGTTGGCAAGGGAGAATCCCTGGGCCGAATCAGATTGGCTTTCAATGGAGCTTGCTTCGTTGCACTTACCGAGTGACATGGTCGTTCGGATTTACCAAACTTTTGTAAGGCATTCACCGTCTGTGACACGTGTTAGACATGTGTGTGGACGCAAATACCGTTGAAAAAATCCTTACTTGGGCTGATGCCGGGAAGCGCTCATCGCAGATAATACCCGAGAAATCGCGGGCCTGCGGATCTTCTTTGAGAAGACGCGAGGCGGCTGTATGCGCGACGAAGCCTACTTGTGGCTCACAAAACACAGTTCGTGTCATGACGAGCCGCAAGAGCCGCTTGAGATCGCTCACATTGAGTTTGCACCTCATGGATAGCTTTTCAAACGATATCGTGCCATAGCTGGGTACGTGCGACGCGATTTGGTACCTGTGAATGGCTTGCATGCAGACAACATCGTTGGCCTAAGCACGGAAGTGGTTATTATTGACAGCCGTGTGAAAATATAAAAGACGCAACGTACATGGATGCTTTCCAAAATTCCTCTTGGCCCTAGGGTCAAATCGTGGAGACTTTGCGTCGCGGAAAGTAAATCTCTCCGATGATTTTGCATTTGTTCGTCATCATTGACAGCGTAACTTGGTGTTGCGCTGTGACCAAGATGTGTCGTTAGCAAATGCACCTTTTTCTGGATTACTTCGAGAAGCTCCAGCATACAAGCGGACTGCGCGTGTGGGCTATCCGGCTCATGGAAAGAGGACTGCGCATGGTTAGCGGGTGATATGGGGACAGGAGACGGTCCCTCCACAGCTCTGGGTAAAGCCATTTGGAAGATGGTACAAAATTTAGTGGATGAGGTACATTGAAGCTTTTTCCTGGTCCGCTGATTTTATATCTCAGTCGGTGGTTGTGGCTCTTCTATTCAATGGCGAACCAATGGCAGGCAGATCCCATCCTCCAAAGTCCAGCAGGCAACCAGATTCCCCTGAATAGTTGCGAAAGGCGAGCCGTAGAGACGCAGCTTATCGAGACTAAGACCGTAAGCTTTGGGCTCTCGAATGCTTGGCGAAGCTTCACGCCCTGGTCGCTCAGCTCACCATTCACTGCATATGCAATGGTTAGCATTCCCCGGCCCCAGTTTGAGAAGGATTTCCACTGCAATGTGATGGCGGTCGTCAGGGCTATCGTTCGGTCCCCGAGATTATATGGGGTGCCGCCGTTGTTGTGCTACCTTCCCATGTCGCCACAAGTCTGCCAATCAAAATCCATGTCAAGTTCCACTGCAATGGGATGGCGGTCGTCAGGGCTATCGTTCGGTCCCCGAGATTATATGAGATGCCGCCGTTGTTGTGCTACCTTCCCATGTCGCCACAAGTCTGCCAATCAAAATCCATGTCAAGCTCCACACCAGTTTAGGCGAGAATGATGTTGAGTGGCTTTCAACTTCCGTACCCGACACGGGTTTTGGTCCATGTTCTCTCTCGTTCATTATTACTCTAAACCTATTGAACACGGGTAGAATGCTACCCGATGCAATGATTGAGGCCGCTCTGGCCGCTAATTTTGAGAGCGGACTTTCCGTTTCAACTTCATATCCAATCCTTCAAGCTTCACAAACCACCTAGATTCATTTAGATTGGCTTACCGGAGTAATTAGGAGAACATACCAGCAGGTTTCAGTGACAGGTTTCGTCACGTTCGCAAGTTCCATGTCAAAGTTCAGGAGTAAAAGGGGAATCAGCTACAATAGCCGATATTAGTATTAGACTTGGAGACAAGGGGATGGATTACCTTGGAAATCTCGATCCAACTGAGATCTGCCGATAGTTAGTTTGGTTGCCGGAGCAAGTGACCAGTGCTATACAAACTTTTCCCTATGCACATGCGAGAACCAGATCCGAAAGCGAAGAAGAACCGATCTGCCAGAGGTCAGCAGTCAGAAATTACCGGATCCATTATGGGACGAAATACCAAGTTGTCCGCGGTCGCCGGAGAGCCATCTCTCGGGGCGAAAGCTGTCTGCATCGTCTCCGAAAATATCCTTGTTCCGATGAAGGACCCACGGATTGACGCCAACAACCGTCTGAAGAGAACCAGTAAGCGATGAATCCGCGTTCAGCACACATTGATACTCACACCGCCCGGGATGTGTACATCAGCTACACGGACACCACCATCTGGTACAACACGAGGAAGAGACATCCCAACTGCCGGATGCAACCGAAGCGCTTCGTAGATACAAGCCTGGAGATACTTCATTTTGGTTGTCGATTGGTACGTGATAGTATCGTGAGACGCATCACTCCCAAGAACGCTCGAGATTTCATCTAGCAGTTTCGCTTGACACGTAGGATTTCTGCAGAGGTAATAGAGAATGGCTCCAATCGAAATCGCGGTAGTGTCGCTGCCTGCAAAGATATTGCTCGTGGCCATGGAAACGATGGCCATCTCGTTCATACCGTCTGGCTTTTCCTTTTGGACGCGCATTAGCTTGGCTAAAATATCATTTCGGTCGCTTCCACGTTCTTTGCGCAATTTTACTTCTTTCGCGGCGAAAGACCTCAATGTACCATGGCGGGCGCGGATGCCAAGATGGTTACCAATGACTGGCTCCAGCCAGTCCTGAGCCCAATATACCCATGGGATTTGACCAACCCACGATGCCGAGTGTAGCGCGGAATCGATTTGAGCAAAGGACCCATCGTCCTTACCGGACTCCATGAAACCGAAACGTTTTGAGAACGTGACTTCGCCGACAACGTCTGTTTCCACGGTTAGACACCCATAGGGAGTTAAAAAAATAGACTTAGACGCTCAGGGACGAGTACGAACCAAAGGCAAAAAGTTGGGCCCATAGATTCATGTTGACTACTTGATCCTCCATATCGGAAAGCCTTTCGATCAGAAAGGATAGTGCATTGTTAATGTATGGCTCAAGCTCCAATAGAGAGTCCAACGAATAGATAGAGCTAACTAGCCTTCGTTGTGAAGAGTGAATACTTTCGTTACGCTCTGCGAAAAGATCAAAGGCACGACGACCTTGCCACACACTATACCAATCACTTTTGCGAAACTTGGAACCAGCAGCTAATTGAGGTAAGCTTCGTAAAACTGAAGCGCAGCATCGTTGTTGGAGACAAACCGTATATCGTGCGAATGGCATTTGGTTCCGAAACGCTTACTTCGTTGGGTCCGGTACGAACAAGGCCGCCGTACTTGTCATGCAGCTGGATCATTACACGATGCATATCTCCTCTTCGAGCATGACGGATCATCCAGAATCTTGACCATTTTGCTGATAAGGGGCCTTTGACGGAGCTGAGAGCGTGGTTGGATAGGTGGAAATATGCCGCCGTAGCAAGAAAAACGACAACGCCCAGTATGTAAAGGGATCCTTCCCTCGGCGGATCTGAAGACGTCGACATGGCAACGACAGTGATACGATCCAGCTCTAGAGGTGGTTCCGTGGGAAAAAGACGAGCAAATGCGTGGAGTGTTCGCAGCTGAGTGGGAACGCAAGCGATGACGCACGGGCGGTAAGAGCGTCGATTGCCTTGTAATACATTGCCGCAACAGCGATAGGGTACCATCCAGTCGGTACGGACGCCGGTCTTGGCGGCTGGCCAATAAATGCTTGTCTTACTTGGTTTCCGGCTAAAGAGCGACTACGCCGCACATCCCGCACCTATTTGTCAGCCACACCGTGTGAACCTTTTGCCAGATACCCCTCATCGGCCCTCCTGTGTCTCATACGTACCATCTTACTGTCGGCAAGTATGGGTGATACGCAGTTTCATATTGAAGAGCACATCGTACCATGCCAGCACATCAGAGAATACTCCCATGCTCTAAAGTCGAAGGGCGAGCTTCGCTTGGCTGTAAAACAATACACGCCATGCATCCCTACGACCAACGCTAATGCCGTAACTATCATAGCAGGCCATGGCAACGGAGTTCCCAAGGTACGATTCGAGAGCTCTTCATACACCATAGCATCCCTTACTAACCGTGGAGTAGGAATGCTACGAGCCACTCTGGGAGGAACTCTTGAAGACTAGCAGCATTCCAATAAAGTCCATATGGATCGCCGACTGCTCGAATCAGGGTGCGAGCGGTGTATTGAACGAGAACATTATCGGAGATAGCCGTGAGTTGTCTTTCGAAGACGCCATGCATTAGGACTGACGTCTTCAAGCAAATTGGTTTGATCACTCCAGAGATCTCTTGTGCATGATTAATCATTTCCGCGATTGTTTTACGGGGCCTATTGTTGGCGTCTGTCATAGCTTTAGCTGCTCCCAGTTGTGAGTGGTTCTAGACCGTTACAGAACTCCGTCACTCATTTACAATGCGCAGCGTTCACCTGTCTATGATGCACCCTTCATTATTTCAGGGCCTGGCCTTCTTGGAACCAATGATTCAACTGCAAAATCCAAGCAAAATGAGTGGCTCTACCCAAGCGACATTCACCAGCAACAGGGATGACCTGTGGCCTTCAAAAGCATCAGCCGACTCCGCATTACGGAGCAGCCCGTTTTTCCGCTCGTGGGATTCACGTAGTGTTGACAGGTTTCTGTCATACGGACTCCGGGCTGTTCCAACTGCTGTATATCCAGTCTCAAGCACAGTCCCGGCTACCTCCGTAACTTTGACCACCACGAAGGCACAGGAGGCGTGGACATATCTTCGATTCAATGCGACCCCTTATCAAAGTGACATGCAAGAGCAAGAGTTTTTCCTCGGTAAAGACATGTCCCGTGCCTCCGTCGAAGGGAGTCTCAACAATAGACAATACGTTACTACGTGTCCATCTGCAGCACTTGCCTTCGAGCTACTTCCATACGTTCGCCCCTCCGTGCTGTATGTTTTTGGAGAGAAAAGTCACATAAATCGTCTCGATCGAAGGGAGGATAAACTGTCTATCACAGGTACAGGTACGGGAGGTAACGGGGGCTTGGCCGAAGGTCGGGTGGAAGGGCAAGTTATCCAAGGCTCTTCGCATATGATGCCCGTTGAAAAGATCGAAGAAACGGCGAAAATTCTCTCTATTTGGTTGGTGAAACAGATTAGGGTGTTTGAACGCGAGAAGAGCTTTCACGAGGAGTACGACAGCGGGAAGTCGGAAGATGATCAGACCAAGCTTTCGGCAAAGTGGATGGAGTATATGCGAAAGCCCGCAGGGACGCTACGGCCTACGAAATCAACCCTGTGAAAGGTTTCATTGCATGCTTATAGACGCAGAAGGATGGATACTGAAATAGCGAAGAGTAATCTTACATTTACCTAGAGCGAAAATCATAAATCTATTGGTGACGGCAAAACATATCCCGACCATTTCAGTTCAAACGGCTTGATTAACAACCCAAATGTCCTTCCTCACCGCAATCCCATCCTCCGGCAGAGAGTCAACCGCTGCCACACCGCCTCCAGTGTGCACATCCTTGCCAGCCCCATCTTCACCACCAGCAAGCCGCGCAAACCCGTTTCGCTTATCATCTTTCTTAAACGAAAAGTTTGCCAAGCGTATCGGCTGCCCTGAGCCACCCTCTCTCGACCGACTATCGTCCTGGTTGGAGTGTTTCGAGCCCATGGTTGTGTCCCGCACTAGTCGAAACAAAGGGCGCAACGAGGGCATACACGCCGCCAAAAAGTAGATTCCGGGCTCAATGTCCGTCCATTTCAGAAGCTCGACAGATGTCCACGTATTATCTTCAAAGGCGTTATGGCTGAAGAACATGACAAACCTTATTACAGACGTCACAAGCCCCCTACGAGTCGAATCATCAGCCAGCTGATGGCGATAGAGCGAATCGATCGCCCTAAGGTAAACTTTTGAGACATATGACTTACGCGCTCCCCGTCACAAACATGATAGTAATTCCAAGCTTCTTGTTCCGCGTGGTGTGCAAGCGCCAGATCATAGGCAGTGGAAGCAGCAAACCCACCACATCGGTGACGATGTTGGGAAACGACATCCATCGGTAAAAGGCCAGGACGTCGATGCATTTCCCCCCCGCAATCTTCTTGTCCCACTGGTAGGCAACGGGGGAGCACTGGAACGTCGTCGTGATGCCCGTAGCGAAAAACGTCGCCGCCACCACCAACATTGTCGCGTATGTGATGCCGCGCTCGACGCGGTTCATGAAGAAACGAAGGTAGAAGCCGAGAATCGATAGCTTCGGCAGCGCGACGGCGAGGGCCCAGAGCCACACGCATGCGTAAATCCCCTTAGACCAGACCTCGAGTTTGTGCGGGCTGTATAGCTTGACGGCCGCAAGGTGGTAACCGACCCCGGCTGCGTCGATGAGGCCTGAGAAGCTTGGTCAACAAAATTTCCCAAAGAATTGAAGCGGGTTGATCGATTTTGGTGCGAAGGGAGGTGCCTCACATATTGCTTCGATATATACTGCCAGATTAACGATCAACGCCGGCCAAAGAAACCAATCATCAAGATCCACCGGTGCCCCTTTGACCTTGCGGGCCCAAAGGCGTAGAGCGAAGAAGACGACATTGAGTACGCCGAATATGACAGACGTTGCGATGAGCTGACCCCCTTTGTATTCTGCCAGATAGCCTGGCGGGTAATCACCTGGATTGCTTGAGAATTCGGGACCAGACATGCTATCTTTGTGATTCGACTCGTAAAAAGACAAACACAAAAAAGCACTCACGGTGTGCCGCACAGTGTGGTGTTAAGTGCAAAAAGGAATGGTTCACGTCTGATTATGATGACTGTTCGTTATACGCTCACTTCAATCAACCAATCTTCCCCTAGAACGTGAAAAGGGCAGGTTCCACAAGTGAGAACGCAAGGCAGTTGCAGCAAGTCCCGGTATGGTGGCTCGTAAGACTCGCTCACTCACATTCCTGCAGACGCTTCCATCTCCGGTGCCGTGCTTGATTGGGTCCGGTTAAATTCATGCGCCCGCCCCCACACCACCAAGCCTCTGCCTCCTGTACTCCAGCAGGCCTCGGGGATTACGCAAGAGAGGTCGACCGGATACATGGTTACATGACGTCCCAACATTCTACAATCCTTCTGTATTATGCGCCGTCTCGGTTAGGGGAGGTGTGTCGGAATGGTAGCATTGTGTTGCAAATAGGCAGGCAGTGGCAATCAATTTGGCGGGCTTCGTTCACCGATGTCGGGATGGCCATTAGTAGACAGGTAAATAAGCACAAACCCAAAGCATAGGTAGATAGATAGGGAAAACAAGCATTTAGACAATGGTCATTGCTTGTCATTGCTTGTTTGGGAGGCGTGCGGGGGGGTCTTTCAGCTTCCCGCCCTCGATACAGTGCTCGCTCTCAGCCTTGCAGCGTCGATCACTGCTTACACTACGGTTCCAGTCCACCCTAAATGCTGAGCCTGCTGCTGCGCTCGATATTAGCCGGCCGCTAAGCTCGATATTAGCCAGCCGCTGCGCTTGATATTATCCAGCCGCTGCGCTCGATATTAGCTAGCTGCAGAGCTCGATATTAGCCAGCTGCTGCGCTTGATATTAGCCAGCCGCTAAGCTTGATACTAAGCCTGATGCTAAGCCTGATGCTAAGCCTGATACTAAGCCTAAGCCTAAGCCTAATACTAAGCCTAATACTAAGCCTAATATTAAGCCTAATACTATATTCTTATTCTTAATAAGACTATTATAATTAAGAATAAAGATTATTTCTATTAAGAATTAAGTATTTTTATTAAAAATATTCTTATTAATATAGTTTATAAGTAAGCTATTAATATAATAAGCTATTAATTTTATTAATTTTATTATATTTTATAACTATATAAATTAATAATATATTAAAATTCTATTAAAATAATATTAGTAATAGATTAAGTAGTATTTATAATAGTCTTTTTATAGTATATATAATATATTAAAGCCTAATAGCTTATATTTAATTATATAATAACTTAATACTTTTTACTTTTTAATTACTATTTAGCTTTTTTTAAAATAATAATCTTTTTTTTATTTTTATTAAAATTATAAGGTACGTATAGATAGGTAGATATAGAAATACTAAGATAGTAAAAGGATTATATTCGAATAGAGATAAGATAAATTCTTAAGAAGATATAATAGTAGAATATAGAATTATATAGGGTCTAGTATATAACTATAGCTAGGCTAATAATAATCTAGAAGTCCTCTAATAGAAGTAGATATAATATAGTCTCTCTCTTTTTTAAAGACTATTCTAGTCTTTATAAAGAGTTATTTACTATAATATATTCTATTAGTCCTTTTACTTTCTTTAGAAATATTTACCTAAGTATCTATACTTCTAAAAAATCCTATTTTTAAGAAAAAAATAATTTTATAGAGAAGATCTTTTAGATATTTAATATTTATATTATATCTTATTATCTTAATAAAGAATTTCTATAACCTTTTTAACTTTATAGCCCTTAGTCTTAATCTTATAATATATAGTTAATTCTACTAAAAAGTATATATAACTTAAGTATTAGTTTATTATTAATATATATTTATAACTTTTACTTATTATTTTTATAGCTTATAGTCTACGTGTATCCCTATAAGTTCTTATACTAGTAGTAATAATATTACTACTTCTCTTATAGGTAATTTTTAGTAACTTCTATTTAGTAGATATTTACTATTTTTATATAAGAGCTATTTACTTATAATATCTTTATAAAGATTTTAGAACTAGTTTAAACTCTATTTAATTTAGTTTTAATATCTATTATAATAGTATAACCTAGTAGTACTTAGTAATTATTAGCTACTATCTATTATAACTTATAATTATATTAAATTACTTATTTATCTATAACTCTTTTAATAAGAGTAATTCTATTTATATCTTTTATAAATATTTATCTAAGAGATAATAAATTATTATATACTATATCTCTTTAAATATTTTTATTTCTATATTTTAAACTCTTACTAGTAAGTATTTAAAGTACTATTAACTTAAGTATAAAATAATCTCTTTTAATATAAGTATAAGAAAGTATATTTACTTCTAAATTTCTTTACTTTATTTTTTAATACTTTTAAGATTCTATCTCTTATTATAATTATCTCTACTAGCTAGTATAGTAATATTATTCTTTTTAAGTATATCTATACTCTTTCTATCTATCTAAAGTCTTAGTTCTCTCTTATATACTATTAATATATAAATTATCTCTTTTAGTTTATATAAAAGTTTAATATAACTAAGCTTTATTAAATTATTTTAAGTAACTAGTACTAAAAGACTAATATTTATACTATCTATAGTAGGTATAAAGCTTACTATTAAACTTACTTAGTAGTATATATTTATCTTCTTCTCTTTCTATTAATATAGTTCTATTAATAATTTATATAGATTAAGTCTATTTTTTACTACTACTTTAATTATCTTATCTTTATTATTAAGTATATCTAGTATTATAACGCTTAAACTACTTATAATAATAAGAATATAGATTTTAATATATTTAAAAAGATTTAGTAGGATATATAATCTTATACTTTTAATATTAATATTAATTAGAATTAGTATAAGGTTAAGTAGAAGTATTTAATTAAGAATACTAGTAGTAAGATAAAATTATATCGGGCTATAACTATAGTATATAAGCTTAACTTCTAGTACTATTAGATATATTCTACTATCTTTTTAATAGCTTTTTATACTAATTTCTCTAATATAGACTAAGTAATATTAGTTATCTAGTATCTACTAACTTTATAACTTCTACTATCTATAAAACTTACTTTATTAAGTATAATTCTTTAACTAGTATACCTCTTAGAACTACTAATTATAAGTATTATTAGTACTATTATAGTCCTAATATTTTTAATAGAAATATTATTAATAAAAATATAATATCTATTATCTCTTAGAAAGAGATATTATAAAGCTTCTTTAGAAACTTTTTACTTAATATATATAACTTACTTAAGTCGCCTATATAAGACTTTAGGACTAAGTATAATTAACTAGAAGTTATAATAGTTAAGATAGTCTTCTAATTAACTAATAGTAGAATTAGTATATTAAAGCTATTTTAAGATAGTATTATAAGGGTATAAGAATAGGGGGTTTTTATACCTAAATAGGGTTTAGCGTACTAAATAAGCTAACTAACTATTAGACTAATCCTTAGGATTACCTAATCTACTAACTAAAATAGAAAATAAGTAAAATAACTAGATAACCTAAGAAATAGACTATAATATTATCTTTCTTCTAGAATAAGACCTTGTCCTTAAGGGCCTAGTAAACGAATAATTAAGAAAAAACGCTTTTAGGAGGGAGGAAGAGAGAAAAGAGAATAGAAAGAGTAGGTAGATATCTATATCTATTACTCCCTACTTAAAAAATAATTTAACTAGTATTCTTTAAATTATTCTTAGAGTATATTAACGTTATATAGTCCTATATATATCTACTTATTTTACTATATAAATTATTATCTAAAAAATATTTTTCTAATATATATACTATATAATACGCTTAGTATATCTAAGAGATATTATAGAATATATAAGAGAATACTAGTAACTTAGTTTTCTATATTATCTAGAAGTTATATATACGTAGCTCTATTAAAAAGTAAAATTTACTTCTTCTATATTTTTATCTATAGTAAAGTAAGACTATAGAGAGGTACTTTAAGCTTAGAGGTAGTTACTATAAGCTCTAGATATTATACTATCTATTCTAGTAGACTATAAAGAAGAGAAGTCCTAAGCTTAGGGATAATTATTATAGACTCTAGATATTATACTATCTATTTTAACGGGCTATAAAGGATAGAGACCTATACTTAATACTAGTAATTTTTCTAGATTTCTATCTTAACTAGTACCTTATCTTCTAACTAGAGGCTAAGAAACTTATCTTATAACGTAGCTTTTAGCTACTAGACTAGCTATTTAGATAGACCTAGCTTATTAAAGTACTTATTATAAAACTCTTTTACTTTTTAGACTATATTTATAAAATTACTTATTAGGTAATAGATTAGATCTAAATTATAGTCTATCTATTCTATTTAATAGTAGAGCTTACTATAAACGATCTAGCTATTAAGGATATAAACTACTAGCTATTTAGAATACCTATTTACTTCTATAGCTAGTTCTTTAGAAAGTACTTAACTAGATAATAGATCTTATATAGCTTTATATAATCTATTTATATAGAAAATATTATATATCTTTATATAAGAGGGTAACTAGACTATATAGAAGCTATACCTTTAGTTAATAATAAGATAAGGTCTATATATTTACTAGTCTAATTTTAGACTTAGTCTTAAGGTAATAAATCTCTTAGATATAATATAGACTTAATCTCCTATATTAAAATCTAGAAGATAGTATTTTTTATTAGCTTATTAGCTCTAGGCTTTCTAAATTACTACGATATTAGCTTAAACGTAGTTATAAACCTATTAGACTATATTAGCTTAAGTTTTTATAAACTTTTAGACTATCTATATAGTTATATTATTTAGTAATTTAAAGGATTTACGAACGTATTCTTACTAGTCCTAGTAATAATAAGTCTTATAGTTAAATTTAATCTTAAATAGGAAAAATTCTATTATATTATATAGAAGAATTACCTAGATCTAATCTATACTAGATAGAAGATCGGACTAATTATTTTAATAGAAGTTTATAAAGGGATATAATTATTAATCTAGCTATTAATTAAAAACTTCTATATTATTATTAGTTTATAGATAGTAGGTCGTAGATAATAACTAGCTAATTTCTATAAGTCTATATAATTCTTTTATAAAGCCTAATATAAATTATAAGTTTTAATCTAAGACTATAGTATATAGAAGACTAAAGACTCGCTATATATATATATAGTAGAGAGTAGTTATATCTTTAATAATAGTAGTCTTAAAGTAGAGTAATAAGAAAGTATATTTTAATAATCTATATATTACTATAAATATATTATTATATCCTTTATAATCCTTTAGAAAGCTTTTAAAGTTTATAGAAATATCTTTCTATACTCTTTTAGATATAGAAAGTAGTTTAAGAAGATTTAAAGTCTTATCTTAAAACTTATAACTTTATTAGTACTATTTATAATTTCTTATATAATATTTTATATTCTTATTTATTATACTTTAATAATATAGGTTTCTTAGAAGTCTAATAGTTTTCTTTATATCTAGATAAGTAGTAATCTATATAGTATATATTATTTAGATAAGATAAATCTTAAAAAATTCTATTTTAGATACTATTAACTTCTCTTTTTAGAGAAGGAGCCTAGATAGGGTTAAGAATAGATACTTATATTCTTAATAGACTAACTCTTACTCTAGTTTAAATATAGTATATATATAATTTTTATAAAGTATATAATTAAGAAATAGATAAAGATAAGCTTTAATTTTATACTCGAGATTCTAGGTATTAGTAGTAGTTATTAAGATAGCTATTATAGTAGAGGTCTATTTAGAGGAGATAAAGATATAAGTTCTAGTAGTTTTATCTTTTTTTTCTAAGTTTTTAACTTCTTCTATTTTTAAAAGAGGGTATTCGTAATAATATTAGTAGTTCTAGAGTAATAATAAATAGTATAGTAGTAATCTATAAGCTTCTTAACCTAGTAAGTTTATTATAGGGTTAGTTTATACTTAGTTAAGAAATACTCTAATATCTAATAATTAATAATAACTTAAAAGGGTTTATTTAGTTATAACCCTATAAGCTAAGTTCTTTATTTATTTAATCCTCTTATAACTACGAGTATCTTCTTATTATAGATCTTATAGTTTATTTCTATAAACTTTATTATCTTTATAAAGTAGACTATAGGTTACTAGATTCTATTATCTTAGAGCTATATAAAGGTATCTACTAGAATACTATTACTTATATTAGTTTTTATATAAATTCTATAGTAAGATAAGTAATATCTTATAATAATATCTAAATATAATAATATCTTACTTTTCTTAAATATAGCTCGCTTCTTAGGTCTAAAGATATAAAATTTTCTCTTTTATAATAGTTAGATAAGCGGGTAAACTATACGACTATAGTCTTTTAATTATTTATAATAGTAGTTATAATCTTTATAAGGGAGCTTCTCTACTATTATATCTTATATATTCTATTCTACTAAGTTTTCTACTAAGTCTTTTAACTATCTATCTTTAATTAATAAGTTAACTTTATATAGACTAGTAGCTTCTAGTATAACTTCTTTCTTATCTATAAGCTTCTATATATTAGAAGATTCGAGAAAATATATATTAAACTTATTACTAGTAGTCTACCCTAGTAGATTATTAGGGATAGATATTACTTTCTTTTTCTTTCTATTATTTTTTCGACGACCTTATTAACTTTTCTTAAATTTAGTACCTCTTAGATTATTATTAGTATTACTATTTATATTTCTTTATATTTCCTTAGAAGTAGCTTACTAGTCCTTTATTATCTATAGTAGAGCTTTAGTAGACTTATAGACCTCCTCTTAGAGGATTATAAGAGCTTTAATAGAAACTTTTAAATTAAGTATTAAATCCTTTCTAAGTAAACGGGTCTTCTTCTATATTCTAATCTACTAATTAATTAGATCGTCGTAGTATAAAGTATTATTCTAGTATTCTAGTTCTAGCTTTAGATCTAACTCTTTTATAGTAATTAGATTATATTTTATCTACTTTAAAATATTATCTAGCTAATATAAAGTCCGGTTATAATAGTTAATTAAAAACTAGATTTATTTAAAAAAATTTCTTCTAAGTATTATATCGTAATACTTAAGCTTATAGAAGAGAAACTAGATAGATATATTCTTTCCCTAGATTAATAGATTAGCTTAGATAGTTATATTAACTAAATAACTATATTTCTTATTAAACCTATTAAGAGAAATCGGTTTCTTTAGTCGATAGAAGATAGGCTTTAGCTTTTTCTTTACTACCTTTAAATATTTAGAGTAGACTAATAGGTATATACTAGTACTACTATCTACTAATCCTCTTAGCTATATAGCTAGACTATTTACTATAAGTTAAATAGAGAGTATAAATAATTTCGAATTAATAAGTTATAGTATCTTAATAAGTTATTAATAATTAAAGAGTTTAATTACTCCTATATAGATTACTAGAAAGAAGCCTTTCTTTAATAGCTTTTATTTTTTAATACTATAGAGAAGATATTAGAATTATATTCTAAACTACTTTTCTCTTTATATAGAAAGTCTAAATAAGCTTCTTCTTTAGAATTATTAAAAAAGATAGTATTAACTTCTACTTCTATAATATTCTATATTACTTTATATATAATATAGTCGGGATAGTTTTATTACTTTTCTTTTTCTATAATTAAAGTAGTAGTCTTACTTCTTATACTCTTTAAAAGAGTAGTTATAAAATTTAGATATATCTTTAAAGTAAATAGACTTCTTTTCTAACTTATTAGAGAAGGATTTATTTATAATTAACTATTTCCTCTTAAAGATAGCTAATTAATTACTTTAGATAAGCTAAGCCTTTTAGTATTAATTATTCTTAAGTAGTACCCTATTAACTAAAGTTATATATTTATAGAGCTTATTAAAGATAGAATTACTATTATTAAATAAATTTACCTTATTTTTTAGATTAAAGTAGAGCTTATCTATAAATTCTTTATTCTACTAGTAGTAAAGTAGATAGATCTCTATTACTAGATACTTAAAATTCTTAATAAAGTTACTAACTTTACTAAATATATTTATATATAGTTAGTAAAATTTAACTTTTATCTTTTTTTTTATATAAGAATCTTTATAATATTTCTTAATATATTTTAATAGGTCTATATTAAATACGAAGTCTATTTCTTCTTTCTTAAAATTTAACTATATCTAAATATAATCTTTTACTAGGTCTACTAGTCGGAATATAATATAAACTTAATAAATCTTAGCTATCTACTAAGAGGTTTCTTATACGTACTAGTTCTTATTAATAATAAGTTTTTATTCTATATTATAGAGCTAGTTCTTTAGTTTAAACTCCCCGTTATTCTTAAATAAGGTAGAATTAGAATAGAATATAGTCTTCTAAGAGCTAAAGATTTATAAGGAGTTACTTTAGTAATTTTCTATAATATTCTTCTTTTAAATAAGAATCTATATTCTATTATTTAAGGTAATAGTTATAAACTTTAGTAAGACTAATAGAGATCTTATAGAGTAGGTACTAGAATAAAGAGTAAAAGTATTTTTTATTTTCTTTATAGTAAAGGGTAGTATATTTAAATTTAATAGATACTCGTAATAGTTCTTATTAAATAAAGAAGTCTATATTAGATCTAGAAATATAATTAGTTTAATAATTAGCTTTTTTTATAAGAAGCTTAACTAAAAGATTAAATACTAGACTAAATCCTATTAAAATCTTCCTAGAAGTTCTAGAGTTTAAAGGGGGGTATAATAGATAAGAGGGATCCTTTAGAGACTAATATCTTATTTACTATTAGGATTATACTATAATAATAGAGTCTTAAAAGTAGACTTAGAATTATACTAAGAAAGAACTATAAGTCCGGCCTTAGTATAGATAACTACGGGGGAGAACTACTTAAGATCTTTCTCTAAATTCTACTACTTACTTATAGTTTTCTAGACTTATTAGAGCTCTTCTTATAGCTTTTTAACTTACCTTTTATAGTTATTCCTTTTCTTAACTAATTAGTTAAACTTATCGGCCGTAGTATTTATAAAGACGTTTTTACTAATTATATCTACTTCTATAGTATTTACTAGCCTTTTAACTATAATAAGATAGAGACTATTATTTATTAGAATATTAGTAATTAGGTCGGGTTCCTTCTAAGTAGCTAGTATATCCTAGACTATATTATAGTCTAGGAGTTCTTTCTATTCTTTCGTATTTATTAGATAGAGGATTTAAGGTCTATTTTCTCTTCTAAGTAATTTAATCCTCTTAGTATACTTATTAATCTTCTTTTTAAGACTATCTTTACTTATACTCTCTTCTTAAGAGAGGAAGATAGTTTTAAGAGTCTAGAGGTCGATATATATATTTTTATTAATAAATACCTTTAAGAGGGTTAGTTTATAGATCTTAGTTAGCTTTTATTAATATACTTCTTTCTTAAAGAAGAGCTTCTAGCTTCTAACTCTATTTTAAGTCCTACTTATAACTTATATATTTATTATCTAGCTTATAACTTATATTTTATCTTTATTTTTCTTTTATAGAGAGATAGAATATAAGAGTTATTTATTAAATAGACTAGATCTTAAAGGGCTAGCTTAGTCCTTAGTATCTACTATCTTATTATTATACTAATTTAGTAATCTAGTTAATTATATAAAGATAAGTTAGTTATAGAATTTAAAATATAGATCTAATTCTATATAATACTTTTATAAGTTCCTTCTTTTTAAGAAAAATACTAGATATATTATAACTCTAGGATTAGAAGGATATAAGGTAAGCTCTAACGTAGCTAAAATAACCGAGCTACGCTTAGTTAGTAATTTAATATTATATAACTTAGAAGTTATAGAAGTTATTAAGATAACTACTTCTATAACTACTATAGAAGTTATAGAAGCTATAGAAGTTACTACTTCTACTACTACTACTACTACCTTAAGGAATAAGAACGGGTATAAGAGGGCGAAGGATCTCTTAGACTTTCTATTTTAATTTCTTATAATTAATTCTCTTTAGTTTATCTAATACTTACGAATAAGATTAGATCTTTTCTTAAGTAGTTATTTTAGTAATAGGATTTATTAACTTAACCTTAATCTATTAAAACCTAATAGTATAATAAACGTACTATTAGTCCTAATCTAGATCTTATATTAAAGTATATATAATATATAATATATTAACTATCTTAAATCTAGATTATATTAAATATAGTAACTCTATCTAGCTTATATAATACTTCTAGAGGAAGTATAATAGAAGCTTTAACGACGAATCTAACTACTCTCGTCTAGTAATAAGTAGCTTAGATAATAGAGATATAGTAAGCTATAGTATTACTATAAGAAGCGCTATAATAGATAAGAGTAGGACTTAGTAAAAAGATAAAAGTTAAGATATCTAAAAGATATAATAGTTATAAGGAAGGTCTAAAGCCGTTTCTTATATAGATAGACCTATACTATTAGTTTAATTCTACTACGTTTACTAGAGATTATAATAGAATCCTTATAGTAGATATATATATAATAGAAAAAGTAGTAGTATAGATATAACCTCTAGTTAATAATTATATAGCTAACGAAGAAACTCCGATAAAGTAATATAATAAAACGAAAGTAGTATTTATAGATTAAAACTTCTTTAAGAAATAAATACGTATAATCTTTAGAAATATTAATAAGATCTAATAAGTAGAGTATAAGATTTAGAGACTAAAATAGATAAAATTAATAAAAGTTTATACTACCGAATTTAAATAACTATAGTATAAGATTAATTAGAATAATACCCCTCTTATAGTTATATACTATAATAGACTTAAGAAAGTAGTTAAGAACGAGCTATCTAGACTTAAAAAACTAGATAACCTAGTAGAATTAATTAAGATAATAATCTATATCGATAACTAACTATACGAATAAGTACTTAAAAAATAAAATACTATAGAACTAGTTAGAGTCTATAAGAAGAAGTAGTTAGCTTTTAAATATAGGTTTTATAGGAGTTATAATAAAATAGACGTTAATATAATCTAAGAAAAGAAATATTCGAAGAATAAAAAATACGAGTAAAATAAGAAGCTATAGAAAGTCCTAGTAGATAAAATAAAATAATAGTAAGATAAGAAAGTATATCTACGTTATAGTATATAGAAATACTTTACTAAAGAATATAACGACGAGAAGAAGAATATAAGTAGCTAAAAGAGTACTAAGTATATTAATATAATTAAAGATATCTACTAGAAAGTAGACGACTAAGGATTATTTCTAGAAGGATAGTTTAATATAAAAGAAGATATAGATAAGGAAATCCCTTATTAATAAGAAGACCTAAAGCTTAAGATTAGAGAATTAAAACTTAACGAGCTAGAGAAGATTAGTATAGAGATAATTTTCTAATAATTAGTATATAATAAATACTAGAAGTATAGTAATAGCTAATATATTACTAAGTACTATACTAAGGTAAAAGAACTAATTTATATTATTAGTAATTAAGAATAGAGAGTAATAGGATAAGTTCTAAAACTTTAAGAACTAGAGGGCTATAAGACGATATAGAATTATAAGAATTAAGGTTATAATATCTTACTATAGACTTACTATATAGAATAGTATAAGTACTATATATAATAAAAGAAGAATACTATAATTTTTCTAGAAGATTATTTATATATATATATAAGTAGCCGAGTACTATATATTATATAATTATTCTATTTATATAATAATTTATACTAATTTACTATAACTATATACTAGCTATAACTATATTCTAGCTTATAGTAACTATATAATAGCTATAACTATATTCTAGCTTATAGTAACTATATAATAACTTATAGTAATTACTCTAGTTATTTAATCTAGCGTAGCTCGTATATAAGGCCCTCTACTCGCGCTCTAGCTAGATAGTTAGACTACTTAATATATTTATTCTATACTCCTATCTACTTATAGTTATAAGTCCGGCCTAATCTATCTATATTATACGACCTATTTTAACTTTCTCTATATAACGAAATAACGACCTCGTCGTCTACTATATCTAAAGCTAGTTTAGCTACTATTCTCTAAGACCTATATAATTAGGACCTATAAATCTATACTATATAGAGGCTAGCTAAGATAGCTAATATATAGAACTATATTAATTCCGAAGCTAAAGCTCCTATAGAGCTAAATAAGTCTAAATATCCTATTAATCCTATACTATTTATTAACGAGGATAGGTTACTAGTAACTAAACCTAGTTTAATAGCTCTTACTTAGCGTAATAAGGACCTAAGTATCTACTATATAGAACTAAAAGAATACTATAGAACTAAGGATAAGCTTGGTTAAATTAAAGCCTATATAGCTAATATACTAGCTAAAGACCTTATCTTCTAGATTAAGAATTAGGAGTTACTATATAATTAGCTTAAGGCTTTAAAATAGCTAGTTACTCTATTATTAGTCGATTAAGAATATAAGGTTTAAAAGATATATAACTTAACTAAAGTATTATATATATATAGAGAGAATCTTAAAGAATAGAGTATAATCTTTCTAATAGTCTATAATTAAGCTACGTAGCTTAACCTACTAGAGATATTAGATTATCGGCTATATAAGGATCTAATATAAGCTATTAAATAGATTAATTTAGACTATATAGCTACTATAGCTATTATAGTATTTAATATAAAAGCTAGTTTAAATAGTTCGATTAACTCTATACTATCTAATCTACTAGCTAGCTATCTACGCTATTACCGAATAACGTAGATAATAAAGCTAAATATTAGTAATAGTACGTTCGTAGCTATACTAAATTAAGAATAGTCTCTATATAATAAGAAGAGATTATAAAATAATAAGTTATTAAAGCTATTAAAGCTATACCTATATAGAGATCTATACTACTAGGAATAATATTAGTATATCGATACCTTACTACGTAAGAGAGGATTTATAGAAGACCCTAAAAAGATTAAGAAAATAGTTAATTTCGAAGCTAAGAATAAGAAGGGTATTTTAATTAAAATACGTAAGAGGAATAAACGATATAAATAGTAAAAGTAAACTAGCTAGAATAATAATATAGCCAATATAATAGAAATCGATATAGATAACGATCTACTATAGTATAAATATAAAGTCTATACTATATTTTTAATAGTATATAATATCTTAATAGCTAATAATATCTATCTACTTCTTTATTCCTAGATATTAGACCTAGTTATAGATATTTATATCTATAATAACCCTACTAAGTTCTAATAGAAAGCCCTAACTTTATCTAACGATATCGTTCTAGTCGGAGGCTTAGAGATAGCTATTTAGATCTAGAGAAATATATAGATATCCCTATTAATATCTTAAAACCTAAAAAAGATAATACTTAAATAAGTAGTCCTAATTCCTAGCTTCTTTACTAGCCTAGTATTATTATTACGGCTATTCTTATTAAACGTCTATTTTAACTTAGGAAGGAATATTCTATATCGATTAGAAACTTAACCTTAGAATATTATAAAGCTTACTAGAGTCGGCGGATACTAGCTCGTAGTCTATTATACTAAGCTACTATAACCTACTTAGTATATAGTATTTACTACTAATTAATACCAACTATAGATCTTAGCTTTACTACTTTAATCTAGATTACTAAGTAAGCTATAACTTTACCTACTTATAGGTTATTTAAATAGTAACGTAATTAATTAATTAACTAGTAATATTTTAGGCCTCTATATAGATAATAGTATAATAGCCTCTAAAATAATTTACTATAAGGAGTACCTATAGAATAAAGTCTATTAGATTATCTCTCGTCGATTTAACTATAAACTAGGTACTAGCCAACTATTTAAAACTATAGTTATTAATCTAATTAAGCTTAATATACTAGTCTATAATAGCTATTAATATATATTTTATATATTCGATTTATTCTTAAAACTATATACGGTCTATATAATAGTTAAGTATAATAAGTTAACTCTTTAGATAATATTTAGATAGCTAGATAGAGTAATTAAACGAGAATTTAATATAACTATTACCTTTTTAATAGCTAATAATAAGTAAGGTTATAGTCTATTAGACGATATAATATAAGTCTACTATCTATAGAAAGGAATTAAACTATAAATACGAGCGCTATATATTATTAAATAAAATAGTTTAGTTAAATACTTAGGTAAAAGCCTAATTAAGAGAAGCTACTTAATAAGGGTTATAGCTAATCTCCTACTAGCTTTTAGCTCTAAGATCTATAGAATAGTAGTCTATTTACTTAACTAAATATCTATACGATTACTAAACTAGAAAATACTATTTAAAATTATATATTAGAAAAAGCTATTACTAGCTTATTTATATATTTATAGCTATAGAGCCTATATACTATATAAATAAATATCTAGAGGTAATAAGCTTAGCCTATAAGTACTAGTAGGATATCTAGTTAGCTATAATTTATTAAATATCTATAGAATCTAGATACTAAAGATAAGAAGTAAAGCTTATAGCGGTAAGATAATTTATATAAGGGATATTATATTTTAAGAGAATCTATTCTATTAGCTATAAGATAATTTAGATCCCCTTCTTTAAGACTCTAAACTAGAGTAATTTACTTATAAATATTATCTACTTACGCTAAGTAGTAAAGATACTTCTTTAGAAGTCTTATTAGAAGATAAATATATAGCTTCTATAGAAGCTATAGAACCTACTATTTAAGCTTTTACTTAGACTACTACTTATACTACTACTTAAGCTACTACTTAGGAACCTATATTAAATTAACTCCTAATACTAAATCTATTAGTTTTAGAAATAGCTTTATCTAAGCTATTATAGTTATTAAATCGACCCTTAAAGTATAAGCGCGGAACTAAGCCCGATTTAAATTATATAGAGTATTAAGAACTAATAGATACTAATCTCTATTAATATTATATTCTATTTAAAGAGATAACTAGAGTAGTAAAGAAGAAGCCTATATAGAAGAACTCTAGCTTCTTTATTAACGTCTACTAGTTAGCCTATATAGCTACCTTAGTAATAGTACTAAAAACGTAATTTAAATATATAGAACTACTAGTAGAATTAAAATATTATAAGAATATAATAAAGCTACTATCTCCCTATAAGAAAGACTTTCTATAAGCTATATAATAAGAACTAGTAATAATTAAATATAAAGAAATCTACAAGTAGATAACCTAGAACGAATATAATACTTAGTATACTTAAGATAACGAGGTTCTTCTATTAATATAGATATATAAATATAAACTTAATAATTAAGACTACCTATTAAAATATAAGACTCGGATTTATATATACGGCGATCTATAAATAATAGTAAAAGATACCTATACTACTATACTAGCTATTCGAATATTTTAAGCTCTAGTAGCTATTACTATCTACTTTAATATAGAAATCTATTAATATAATACTATTAACGTGTTTACTAATACTAAGCTATTAATACTAGTCTATTACTATTAGCTAAAAGGATTCTCTAACTCTAATTATCTATAGAAACTATACTAAGCGCTCTATAGCCTAAAGATATTTCTATTACTTTAGTATAAAGAGCTTATTAAAATACTTATAGAGCTAGATCTTATACCTATTAAGGACGCTCCCTACCTATAAAAAAATAAGAAGTTATTAGTCTTCTTCTTTATTAATAATATCGTTATCTTTAGTATACTAGTATATATAGCTATCCTATATAAATTTAAGTATAAGCTACTAAAATAATATAAGATTAGATCTCTAGGAGAACTATAGATATTTTATAGTATTTAAACTATTAAAGATTATAATAGTAGCTCGATCTAGCTATTATAAAGCGCGTATATTAAGAAGTTTACTTAGAAGTATCCTTTACTAAAGTCCTATTTAAAGCTACCTACTATACTATTACCACTCGAGGAACTAATACCCTTAGAGAATAAAATAATAGATTTAGTTAAGTAATAATATATATAGCTAATTAGATTAATTAGCTATATAATAGAAGCTATCTATCTAGACGTCTTAAAAGCTTACTTAAAACTAGCTAAATTTCTTATAAATCCCTTATAACGGTACCTAGATACTATCTATTAAACGATTATCTATCTACTAGGTATAAAGAATTAAGTAATATACTATAATATATTAATATTTATTAAATTAGTATATATTACTAATAAACTTATATCTAAATTAATACTCAACTTTTATAAAGTATTAAATACCTTCTTCGCTAATTATAAGACTACCCGGAAGAGCTTATAAGGATATATATTCTTCCTATTTAGTAGACCTATTAATTAAAAGGCTATACTATAATAATATATTATAAAATTAACAACTAAGGTAGAACTAATAGCCGTCTCGTTAGCTAGTACTAAGCTAATATAGTAGTAGAGAGTATTCGAATATATTAGATTCGATTTAGATTATAAATAATTATTATACTATAATAACTAGTAAACGATTTAGCTATTTACCTTATCTATTCTATAGCTTAAGACTATAGTACGGTACGTTAATATTTATTACTACTAGCTTTATTAGAAGATACTATTAGGTAATATTAATATCTTATATATCTTATTAAATAGTTAGCTAGCTAACGGCCTTACTAAATTACTATCTAGGTAAAAATACGAGAATTAGGTATTACTCCTAAATTTTAAGAATTTTTCTACTATATAGGCTTCTTAGCTAACTATATAGGCTTCTTAGTTAACTATATAGACTATTTAACTAACTACGTAGACTATTTAGCTAATAAACTAGTATACTAATACTATATTAGTATATTATATAAAGTAAAATTAAGGGTCTTATACCTCTAGAGATATTTAATTATATAAGGAATTTATATATACTATAACGACGGCGGCTACCTACCTAGTACTATACTAATATAGAGACTAGTTCTTAATCTATAATATAGCTCCTTACGCTTATAGGGAGAGAGGGATCTATTAGCTAATAATAAGCTTTAAAAATAAAACTTTAAAACTAATAAATAAAACTTTAAAACTAATAAATAAACTTTAAAACTAATAAATAAACTTTAAAACCTATAAATAAACTTTAGCTTTAAATCTACGTTTAAACCTAAAAGAGGTATATAAGTAGTCGAGCGCTATATATTATATAATTATTCTATTTATATAATAATTTATACTAATTTACTATAACTATATACTAGTTATAACTATATCCTAGCTTATAGTAACTATATAGTAACTTATAGTAATTACTCTAGTTATTTAACCTAGCGTAGCTTATATATAAGACCCTCTACTCGTACTCTAGCTAGATAGTTAGACTACTTAATATATTTATTCTATATCTCTACCTACTTATAATATATCTTCTTAATAAAGAATATTTAATAACCGAATACTACGTATACGACTATAAGAATTAGGTTATAGTATATAAAAAGTAAGAATAGCTAAAATAGAATAGTTACTATAATAATAAATATAAGAAGTATTTCTTGATAAAATATACTATAGGATAATAGCTACGAGGACTAACTAAAGTAGATACTAAGAAATATAAATAGGATATTAACTATAGAATTATATATTAGAAATCTAACTATAAAGTAATATATTAAATATACTATAATAGATTATATATCTTATATCTAGTATAAAGAGAACTTATAGCTAGAAGAAAAGAAGATATCTTCTACCCAAATCTCTAAAGACGAGAATACCTCGTTAAATAGTATAATAGGTATAGTTATTAGCTATAGAATCGGAATAATCTAAATAATCTAGAGATTAGAAGGCGGCTACGAGTCTTAGATATATAATAAGAGTACTATAATACCTAGAATAATAGAGAAAAGGTAAAAATTAGTTATAAGGACGTATTATTATTAAAGGGAAGCTAGAAAGAAGGGCTATAAGAAGTACTAAACTAGAAACTATCTATTAAGACTAGAAGAGTAATAGACTTAGGTTAGAAATAAGTAAATAGTTTACTCTTTTAGTTAAAAGAAGAATCTAGACCTAATAAATATTATCCCGTATTTTAATATAAGTTTAGGAAATACTAGAATAAGATTTAAAAACTAGATAACGATTCTAAAGATTAGATTATCTATAATAATAAGCTAAAAAACTAGGTTATTATTAGCTACGTAAGAGTTACGTTAATAAAAGTATCTAAAAGATAATTCTATAAATTATATAAGAAAGTATTTAATAACTAGCTAGATTAGAAGTAGATATATAGATTTATAAATGAAAGGTCTAAGCTATTATAAATAGTAGAGTAGAATTTATACTTTTATTATTATAAATAGTAAAGAAATATAGGGTTCTTTACTAAACTAAGATAAAATCTATACGAGTAGAACTTAGAGATAGATTATCTATAGAATATAAAGGGGGTATAATTTACCTTAAAATATAAGAAGTAACCTTAGAGATAGAGAATATTAGAGACTATTATAGATTTAATATTATAGAAATTAGAGATATTAATATAATTATTAGTTATAATTAGCTAGTAAGATATAATCTATAAATAGATTAGAAGCTATATAAAGTACTAGACTATAAGTAGGTAGCTTAAGTTATAGGAATTAGAAGACTAAATAGATCTAGCTATAAGATCTAGTATATACCCTAAAAAAAGAAGATAGACTTAGTTTTACTTTATAAGATTATAAGGATTTATAAAAAAAACCTATAGAAAGTTAATATTATTATAGTACGAAGAGTCGTAACTATATAGAAAGAACTATAACTAATAATATCTTAAGACTACGAAGAGTTCTAAGAGTTATTTAAAGAATATCTAGATATAAACTTATTAAAGTACTAGAAATAAGATTATAAGATATATCTAGAAGAGAGTATAAAACTTAAGCCTAGACCTATATACTCGTTAATAGTAGATTAATAAGAAAAATTAAAAGAGTACCTTATAAAGAACTTAAAAAGAGGATATATTAGAGAAAGTTAAAGCTCTATAATATTACTAGTTCTATTTATCTTAAAGAAAAATAGAAAGTTATAACTTTATATAGACTATAAATATTTAAATAATATTATAAAGAAAAATAGATATCTATTACTACTAATTAGAGAACTTATAGACTAACTCTAAGGAGTTAAGTAGATTATAAAATTCGATATCTAGGAAGAATTTTATAGGATCTAAATAGTAAAAGGATACGAAAAGTATATAGTATTTAAGACTTAATATAGACTCTATAAGTATAGAGTTATACTATTTAAATTAATAAATATACTAATAATATTCTAGTTAGTTATTAATAGGACGTTAAATAAATACTTAAACGTATTTTATATAGTATATTTAGATAATATTCTTATATATAGTAAAGGAATATTAGAAGAATATAAAGAATATATAAAGAAAGTACTATAAAAGTTATAGTAAAATAAGTTACTATTTTACTTAGATAAATATAAATTCTATAGAATAGAAATTAAATACTTAGATTTTATTATTTCGTAAGAAGAAGTATTTATAGACCCTAAAAAAGTATAGACTATAAGAGAATAGTTAATTCTAATATTAGTTAAGGATATATAATTCTTTTTAGAATTTACTAACTTTTATTAAAAGTTTATTAGAGACTACTTAAAGACTACGGCTCTACTTATAGAAGTAACTAAGAAAGAAAAAGAATTCTAATAAAACTAAGAATAATAGGAAGCTTTTAATAAGCTTAAGAATCTATTTATATTAGTATCTATATTATAGATATATAACCTAATAAGACCTCTTAGAATAGAAACGAACGTATTAAACTATATACTAGGAGTAATACTTATCTAATAAGAGGAAAATAAAAAATAGAGATTAGTATTCTATTACTTATATAAGTTTAGTAAGGAAGAAGTAAACTATAATATTTATAATAAGGAACTTAGCGCTATTATATTAGTATTTAAATAATAGAGACTATAGCTTATAAAAGCTAAGTATAAGATTAAGATTATTATAAACTATTAAAACCTTATAAGTTTTATAACTATAAAGAAACTTAATTAATAATAATTTTAATAGTCGGAATTACTAGTAGACTATAACTTTAAGATAAGTTACTAGCTAGAAATACTAAATAGAGTAGTAGATACTCTTAGTAGAAAATTAGACCTTTAAGATATTAATAAACCTATTATATATAAACTAGTTTTATAAAAAGAGTTTAATAAAACTCTTATTTATAACTATACGAGGCTAATAAAGATTATAATAATAGTAAATATTAAGAAGAAATAGTAAAAAAGGGCTTAAGAACTTATCTAAGGAAGTAATAGAGAAATAAAGGGAAATAAAATACTTTTTAATAAAGAGAAATACTCTACTCTAAAGAATAACTTAGAGGTAAGACCCTATATACTACTAAGTCTTAGAGAAGACCTTATATAGGAAATCTATAAGAATAAGATACTAGAATACCTAGGAATTAATAAAATAGTTAGATATATAAATAAAGAATACCTACTTACTAATATAAGAGAGAAAGTTTAGAAAGTAATAGGCGACTATTTAGAATATTCTAAGAATAAACCTAAGAGATATAAGCCCTATAGATTACTCTAACTATTAGTACTATCTATACGACTATAGACTTATATTATAATAGACTTTATAGTAAAGTTACTACTATTATTAAAACTAGAATTAAAAAGATTATATAATATAATTATAGTAATTATAGACTAATTAACTAAGATAGTATACTTTATCCTAATAAACGAAGTAATTATAGTAGAAAATATAGCTTATAAGGTTAAGAGAATACTTATTACTAATTATAGATTACTAGAATAGATCTTTATAGATAAAAATAAACTATTTACTTTAAAGTTTTAGAATATACTACTTATAAAACTAGAAATTAAATAAAAGCTATCGACTAGCTTTTATTTATAAATAGATAGTTAGATAAAATAAATAAACTAGACTCTAAAGAAGTATTTAAGGTTCTATATTAATAAGTTATAGAATAACTAGATTAAATTACTATTAATAGTATAACTAGTATATAATAGTAAGAAGTTTATAATAACTAGATACTTATTATATTAACGTATTTTATAAGCGAGCTACGAATATAAACGAGCTACGAACCCTATTAACTTTTCGCGACGTATTACCTATTAACTCTTATAGCTTAATTAACTACTATTCGATTACCCTATAACGAAGTAGATATCTCCCTAGCTATCTTAGCTATTAATTAGAATTAGATCTAGAGCGTTAATCTCGTTATAATAACGTTTAACGTTCCCGAAAGTATACTTTATAGCTGACGCGCTAGAATCGCTATATAACGTAATTACTAGCCTAACTTAAGGAAGCTTTCTAAGCTAGAGGAGGAGGTAATTATAGGATATATACTCGACCTAGATTCGCGAGGATTTACCCCTACTCTAGAGGCTATACGAGATATAGTAAATAGACTACTTACTACGTACGGCGCTAAGTAGGTAGATAAGTAGTAGCCTAGGAACTTTATTAACCGAACCGATAGCCTTAAAATACGATTTAATCGACCTTATAATCGATAGCGAGCTCTTTATAAGAATCCTAATACTATTTAAACCTAGTTTAACCTAGTAGTACGTACTAAGGCTACCTAAGGTATTACTAATTAGGATATCTATAACTTCGACGAAGCTAGCTTTCTAATAGGTAAGATATTAGCGTAACTAGTTATTACTAGCTTAGAGAGACGTAGGTAGGCTAAAGCTATCTAGCTAGGTAATTACAAGTAGGTTACTATAATATAGAGAATTAACGCTACTAGGTAGACTATTCCGCCCCTTATTATCTTTACTAGCTAGTACTATCTCTCTACCTAGTACGAGGGCGACAATATACTAGATAATTAGGCTATTGGTATTAGTAATAATAGCTAAACGAATAATAATCTAGGAGTTATCTAGCTAAAGTACTTTATTAAATATACGATAGATTATAAAGTAGACGTATACCTACTACTAATTCTTAATAGCTATAGTAGTTATATCTTAAAGAAATTCTAGGACCTCTATAAGAAGAATAAAATCTATACTCTCTCTATACTAGCTTATTTATTATACCTCCTATAGCCGCTTAATATAGGCTATTTCTCGCCGTTAAAGCGTACGTATAGGGATTAGATTAATAGTCTAATTTATAATTATATTAACTATATTACGAAGCTTAAATTCCTATCTACCTTCTATATAGCCTATAATAAGACTATTATAGAGAAGAATATCTACGTAAGCTTTTAAGGCGCTAGTCTAGTTCTATATAATCTAGAGATAGTAATCTCGAAGCTTAATATTAAGCTAAGGACGCCGTCGCTAGTAGCCCTACTAGAGGTTATATAGGAGGCTAGAATACTAAGTAACGCGTACGAAGTATAGGCTTAATTAACGTTAATTTATAAGTACGTACGTAGGTATAAGAGTTCGTCGTCTACTTCTATTATTATAGCTCTTAATTAGCTAAGAAAAGGCGCTAAGGTAATAGCTTATAATATTATACTTATACGCGAATAAATCGCGAGCCTAGAGAAGGTAAATAAGGCCGCTATAACGTATAGAGCGCGTAAAAAGAAGAGAATCTAGAAGTAGAGTATCCTAACTAAGGTAGAGGGAGAGGCTATTATTATTTAAAAGGCTATTAAGTAGTAGTAGGAGAACGAAAGATATTAAGTTACTATATAATTAGGTATAAGCCGATAGGCTTTAGCGCGCTATACGCGCTATAAAGAACCTAGGTATAACTTATAAACGTATAAGAAGGCTACTATAGATACTACTTAATTTAGAATAGCTATTATATTAATAGATTTCTAATATATTATTAAACTAGATAGCTTTTTATATACGAAAAGTTAGTAGAGTTCATAGCTCGCTTATATTTATAGCTCGCTTATAAAATACGTTATATAAACTATAAATATAAGTTAATAACTTATAGAGATTTAAAGAATATTAAGAGTATATCTACTAGAGTAGAAAAGAAGGTCTATTTAATATAAGAACTATATAAAGAACTTAATACGTAGATAGTATATAGAAACCTTATAATAACTAAAATAGTAAATAAAAGAAGACTCGAGGAACTAATTCTTAAGAGGGAAAATAAAGTTTTCCTTTTATAATAAAATCTAAAAACTAAATAACTATATAATAAACTAGATAATTTATAAATCGGACTATTCGAAATTAAAAAAAAAATAGGACTAGTTAACTATAGGCTAAAGTTAACTAAAGGTATAAAAATATATTTAGTATTCTATATATTATTACTAGAACTAGTACTAGAAGACGTCGAAGTAGCTATAGATATTAAGCTCGAAGATAAGAAGTATAAAGTTAAGAAAATCTAGAAACTATAAAAGTTCGGTTATTAGTAGAAATATTTAGTTAAGTAGATAGAATAGTCTACTAATTAAAATATATAGAAACTAATTAAGAACCTATAGGACTACTAGAGATTAGTTAAATAGTATTACTAAAAGCGTCTAGAGGTAGAGGCTTCTAACTATCTAAGAAGAAAAAATTAACGAACTTATATAGTAAGGGTTACTATAGTAACTTAAGTAAATTAGAAGAGGTAGAATACTTAGCTTTCTTTTACTTTAATTAATCTAGCTCTTTAAGAGATACGAGCTTATAATAGTATATTTTAGTATTATAATACTCTAAGTTTTAAAGTTATTTTAAAAGATAGACCTTACGGGTATAAAACCTAACTATTTAAATAAAAGTCTTATTATAGGTAGAATATATAGTATCTAGCTTAGCTTAAAGATTAAATTTCTATTTATCTACCTTTACCTAATCTTTCTTAGTTACTACTAGATTATACTTTAATCTACGACGGATATACTCTATATAAGAACTAGACTAAAGGTTAATATAATAAGTTTAAGGAGGCCGTATAGTACGATAATAAGAATAGAGTATTAGTATAGAATAAGAATAAATAAGTAGATAATCTATAAGATAATAATAATATTCGGAATAGATTATTATAGAAGTCTTAGGTATTATTAGAATCTAAAAGGTTAATTAAGAATAAAGAATAGTTAACTCTATATAGACGGCGGATTAATTACTCTTATATATTACTAAAAGAATAGAATAATTATAGCTCTAAATAGACTATATAGTACGTATATATAGGGTATAGTATAGTTTAAAAAAAGAAACCTACTAAGTATAGGTATTACTAGCTAGGGGATAGTAGGTATAATAAAATCTTCGAGGATAAAGCTTAGAAGGAGGGAGTAAGTATTATAACCCTAGAATTAGAAGAATACGAGATAAGCTCTAATATAATTAGAATAACTAAGCTATACTTAATTAGTAATTTAATATTATATAACTTAGAAGTTATAGAAGTTACTAAGACGACTACTTCTATAACTATTATAGAAGTTATAGAAGCTATAGAAGTTACTACTTCTACTACTACTACTACTATCTTAAGGAATAAGAACGGGTATAAGAGGGTAGAGGATCTCTTAGACTTTCTATTTTAATTCCTTATAGTTAATTCTC